>NW_019379641.1:143071-167231 GCF_000648655.2 Copidosoma floridanum
CCCATGGTGTAAGAATAGACAGGTGGGCCGAAGGCCTACCTCAACGCATTGTAAAAAAAGTTCAAATTTTGTCGCAGTACCGATACTAGCCACCAGAGGGATCCGTGTCGTGCAGGCCATTGATAGTATGAAAATTTTTTTTTTTTTTTTTTTTTTTTTTTTTATATAGTCATACTGACCATTATAAAAACTGCCTCTACTACTCGAAACCACCTAGCGGATTTTAGATGTACTGCGACACAAATTGGGCTCGATAGAGGCGGGCCTTCGGCCCACCTGTCTATTCTTACACCATGCTCTCACGTATACAACATTACAGATAAGTACCTATGTGTGTTGTGTACTATATGACAGATGATATTTAATAACCCATTATTACAAATTTCGGGCGATTTGAAGTGCCTAGCAAAATTATTTATCCGTTTTATTGACCCGGTTTGGCTAAATAACATTTTTTTTCCGCCTTCGATTTCTCAACTAATTACTTTAAATAAAATAATATCTTTTCTCATACAAGACAACGCTTACTGTAAGATTCATGGGGGTACGGGTTCGCCAACTTTGCTCACCTACAGCGCTGCAGTCGTTTTTTTTTATCCCCTCCAACCTGATGCACGGAGCGAATACCGCGATCGTCCTGCTTGCTCTTAGGCGCTCTCTTACCACCACAGCTGAGGCGAGGGAAAAAGCCGGAAAAGGAGTCGAGAAGAGAAGGGCAAGCCCGACGGCCTGTACGTGCTCTCTGGCCAAGAGTGCGTGCTCAAGAAAAGCCATGTATAATTATTAACATTAATCCAAGTAACATTTACATTAAGTTTCTCTTTATTAAGTTATGTACAATTAGCTCAATGTTGTAGCATCAAAGTGATATTAAACATACTTGTGCGTACACACCCTTATTACTCGAATCCTCGCCTACGTGCTCGCGCGAAACTCTCAAATTATTGAGTCTCAACCCAAGACTCCCAAATATACACAAACATGTACTTATAGGCAGTAAAGTCGCGATTTCTGCGAAGGCAAAGTTGCAATACAAACCTGTACACACGTCGTTACGAAATTATACTTTGAGCGGAACCGGTAAGAGGAAGAAGACACGGTTGCCTGACACATATACCTACCCGTAAATTAATACACACATCGTCGCGGACAAAAATGCTAATTCAATATGTTTTTATGCAAGTGGTAAACTAACGGCTCTGTAACCATTCGCTATGTGTCGCTATGTATAAGAATCTAAAACGACGCCATCTGCATGGAAAAAAGCACAATTTTTGTTTCAACTATGAAAAATTTTGAAAGTTTATAAAAGTTTGTTTCACGTTTAGAACGAATCCTCAACTACGGAAAACTCATATCATAGGTGCAAAAGATGCATAAAAATTAATGAAAAATAATGCTAAACTTTTTCAGCTTATGTAAGAGGTTATGTAATTTTGTGGTCAAGTACTACTGTTGTTTCCCATGCAGGTGGTGGTGCTGCTTAAAATTCCTGCGCTTGGCGAATAATAAATCATCAGCTCACATCCTTATACCCTATATTGCTGAGGCGTATTAATTATACAAATTTCACTCTACGCTATGTGCATCCATGAAGACCGACTTACAAGTCTCTTGTTGATAATGGATAATCCAATTCACAAACAATTTTTTCCCTGTCTTTTGATTACTCTACCAAGTGTGTTTGACCCATTCAAACAAACAAAAAAAATTGGACTTGCTCGACAAAAAAATATTAAGATACTCATCTACATCCATTTTTCACCTCACCCCTGACAACATACTTAAAATTGTTCATAGTCTGCTTCCACATAAACACATGCAATTGGCAAAAAAAAAAAAAAATCGTTGATAGCCAAAAAGAAGCATCAAACTCACCAAAAGCGGCAGATGATCAAACACGTAGCAGACAAACAGTATCGTGTAAATGGTGGGCCAGCCGCTAGCTTCGTCGGCCTCGAGGCGTCGCTTTTTCAAGCAAGCCCGGCTGTTGGTCGAGCCACTGGCACAGGAGTCGCTCGAAGGTTCCCAGTGTCCGTGATGATGATGCTGGCACTCGAACGCCCCCACTGAGGACGATGAGTTTTTCGAACTCGCCTCGGATAGATCGGAGACGCTCTTCAACAGTTCGGCTTTTGGCGAGGACCGGCAGGTACCTCGGAACAGTGCTGTTAGCAAGCTGTGGGCGATACATGGCGATTTTTTGGTTTTTGTTTGAAAAAAACTGATTTTTATTTTTTTCTTTCAACATTTTATGGAAGAATTGGCATGGTGTTATTGTCACTCTTAATCATGTAATGATAAGACTTAACAAAAGTGCTTTTCCGACTACAGCAAAAAATGTTTCGAGACATGAATCTGTTTGGGATGAAAAATTAAGTTTGGATTCAATGTAAGAATATTCCGAGCGGTAGGTACTGTGTGGGTTGGACTTAAAAGTGTTTCGAAAATTTTTTTAAAAAACACTGTATTAAAATGGTTATCTGGTATTAGTTTTATCATTTGAATATTTTTACTGATATGAAAATTAATTGTTACCGTAAGTGCAATTCTTTTCAAGTAAATGATAAAAATTACGTTGCCAAATGTAAGTGGTAGTAAGAAATTTTTAATGTTGATTTCTGAAAATGTCATTTTACGCCTCAAAATGTAATGTGTGAATCTCCATATTAAAAAAATTAAAATAAAAAATCACAAACTGAATGCACGTTCAAACTTTAATTTTGTACACAAAACAATTTTTTAGTTTTCAAAAGCCAAAAAGCATCCAATTAAAGCCATAAATAAAAATTATGATTAAAAGAATTCATGGCAAGAATTCAGCATCGTCATTCGTGTTATAATCACACGTAAGGCGTTAGACTCCGGAAAATAAAAAATAACACACTATTAAGG
Organism: Copidosoma floridanum; assembly: GCF_000648655.2. The sequence goes on from NW_019379641.1 coordinate 145,967, forward strand.
CAAAGTCGCAATTTTCATTGCACAAACTAGATCCCTTTTTTTCTCAAGAAGAACTGCAAACAATGATACCTAGTTAACGTCTTAATTCCAACCTTTTTCAATTTATCATGATTAAAAACGCGTCGCGTCAATAATTATTTATTTAGCCTATACCTTATTTTATACATTTGCGCGATTGCAAAGTTTAATACACGAAAGACCAAAAGTACCCGAAATCACAGCTGGTAAAAAATATATTATTATGGTTTCATCGACGGAAAGATGTGAAAATCAAATGGTCATCAACGCACCGAAAAATCCACGGATTTTATCGGTCTTTCAGGGTCAGTATGTATAACTTTGGAGAACAGTATCGCCTACCTCAAGAGTGTCGTGAGAACGAGCAGGCTCCTGAGCCCGTTGAAGTAGAGCCCGTACTTTGGCGATATGTCGTGGGCGAGGAAGACGCAGCTGCCGGTCTCGGAGGTCAGTACTCCGGTGACGCCGACGCAGGCGCTCATGACCGCCAGACTGGCCAGGTGGTACTTTATGTGGTGCTTCTTGACGTTCGGGCCTTCATCCCGGACGGTCAGGGCGGCGAATACGGCGATGCTCGTGAGACTCGTCTCCTGCAGGATGCCCGAGGAGTTCAGGAGCCAGACGAGCACCGAGCAGAACTCTACGGAATTTTTCGTTCGGCTAGTGTCGTGAGCTTACATCTCACGTGCGTATCTTACTCTAACAAGGAAATCTTAGCCTGTCCGTGGTTCATTGCCCAAGTATTGTTGTTTGCCACCGTTGCATTTCAATAAGTAGGAGGTTAATAATTAATTTTTTTAATCTTTCCAACACTTTTGAAGACCTTTATCGACTTTTCACGTCATCCGGAGGGACTTTGTCGTACTGTTGACGACTATCAAAGACATAAAAATGACTTGCTGTAACTTTACTTTGTACGCAAAAGTGATCCAAAATTATTTCACGTCTTCCAATGGCTTATTAATGTTGCAGTCTTTAAAGGTGCTGTTGAAACTTAAACAAAGTCTTTTCAAGCCATACCAAGTAATTCAAAGCCATTGAGTGACGTTGAAAGCCTTAAGTATTGTTGCGTTTCAGGGTTCGTTAAATAAATCACTTTGAAGGTCGTGTTAGGTTTTTAAAACTTTTAAAGTCAGAGAAAGACTTGAAGGTAACTCCTGATTGATTAAACTAGTACACTCAAGTCATGAAAATTTATTTGAAGTTGTTTACTAAAGACTTCAAAGTTATTAAACTTGTTCAAAAGTCTTATAAAATATTATAAGGCCTTTAAATGTCATATTTCAAGTCATTCCACGTCATGAAATTCATGTCAAAGACTTTTGAGGGTCTCAAAATAACGAAGACTTTGAAGTAAGTGGCCACTGATTATTGAGAATTTTATGGTATTTTCTGACTATAATCATGAGAAACTTTACAATGTGCCGTTTAGACGTAAGAAATTCATTCCGTGCCTACTACACGAGAGCATTGCTATCTCGAATTTAATTTATTTTGCCAACCAGAAAATATGCTTTACAAAATGGTTGTAGCCTCAATTATAAATGCTATGTACTGGTACACATATGATGCAGTACCCAAGAATTTAATGTAATCTATGATATGCGAATGTTGCGAGACAAACACCCGAGGAATCATGTCAATGTCGTGAGATGCAAAATCATCCATTTACACGTAACGTAGACCGATTGAACGGCAATCGATATAAGCATTTTTTTGTTTTTTAATTGCATGTACCTAAAAGTCATAAGATCATCGCGTATTTAAATACTGTTATTCAAGACTATTTTATTAGTCGTCAAAAATGATGAGTAATCTTTATTAACCACAGCTAAGAAGTCTTGAAGTGGCCAGTGCTGAGACTCCCTTGGAATATTTGCATTTGCACATAATTTTTTTTTCCTCCAAATTTCATGTGATTAGTTAACTTTTGAAATAAAATAGACGGAGATCAACCTTCGAAATGCCGGGTGGGCTGAACGAGCGTGAACACCGCGAAGAGCAGTAAACCAAGCTGGTGCAGGAGACTTTGAGCCAGTATGGCGATGGTGAATATATCGATGCGCCTCTTCGTGGCCGATGGCTGGTTTTGATATATCAGCAGACACCACGACAGCAGCAGGATGCAGATCGGCGAGCCGACGCACGTCGCCAGCCACTCGCTCACCTCGCTCCGCATTATTTCTGGAACAAAAACATCGATTTTTTCGTTGATTTCGTTGATCGATTGGTGATTCAGGGAAGAGGGTTTGTCAAATTACGGTATTCTTGGGTTTGAACGTGTTGGTAACGGTAAGTGGGTCACTCTAGCACTTTGCAATCGAAGGGTTCAAGATTTTTGTGGCTTCGGTTGGGAGAGGTTTTTGTTCCAAGGGAAACAAGTTTTCAGCCCTTTGAGCTTCGAAGAAAAAAATAATTGTATTTGTACAAGTGTGTTTCAAAAATCCATTGAGATCTAATTTCCAAACGCAACCTTATTTTCCAATAAGTCAAAAAAACGCTTTTGATGGCAAAAATATTCATATGTAGTTTAAAAATAGGTTTTTTGTCCATAATCGTAAGATTTATCAGTATTGTCTAAACAAAAAAAAATGTGAATCATAAAAATTGCAATTATTCATATAATACAACTTTCACTCAATACATTGCACACTTTTCTTTTAGAATTTAAAATAGATCCCCCAAACGATTAATAATTTTTTTTTTTAATTGGTTTTTGCCTATGACAAAGAAAATTCGTAGATCAATATACTAAAAAAAAAAAAAAAAAAAATTGAAAAAATACATCTTTTTTACATGTATAGCCACATTCAAGCGCTTCAATTGAGATAAGGGGTTTTAAAATATATTATGTAAAAAAAAAGAAAAAAATAGTAGGCATTTCACTTTCTAAAAAATTTTTCTCTGCAAGACAGAAAAAATTATTATTGAATAGAATAAAATATTGCATTGATTCAAAAACAATTTATCCGTATTTTCTTATATGAAAAAGAATGTCCTTATTCAATGATTTATTTACTTATTTGCTGTACAATTATAACCAAGATACCCCTATATTTAATCTAGAATTTCTTAGAAATTCTTTACTCGCGTTAATTTTACGAGCACTGATGTATCTCGAGTGATTTAATTATTGACTCATTACACTCATCAGTGCCTGCATGAACAGTTTCTCGTTTAATTTGCAACACACAATACGCATGATTAAAGCGTTAAGGTGAAGCACACGCAACTACTAAAACTACAGCGATAGTTGATTAGTCAATGAAATCACGAGAAAAAAATCTTTCACATGAGAATCGTAACGGAGACCAAATGAGATCACGGAAATGTGCGCCTACAGTTGTTACGTTATTTATCGTTTCAAAGGACCGCAACGAGGATGCGTAATGCAACAAAAGAATCGGTATGCCGGCAGATTGCTGTTTTTAACGATGCGATTAAAGTGATTTTTCTCCTATCGGTTTGCGGAAACTTTGCATTGTGTGTAATGTGTTATAAAAAAAATCGAAAAAAAATGTTTTTAACAGTATGACTTATAGTTTTTCAAGTGAGTTGTACAATCCACTGCCACAATGCCTTTGTACGTGAGCGTAAAATATTATCTCTCATGATCGGACACTGTTGCGGAGCTACACACCCAAAGGAGCTGTCTCGAGATTACAAAGTGATACGATGCCGATATCATTGTTCTTATGTAACGCGCAAGCGGAACTACTGATGCGGTGTGACCCTCAAACGGATATTTTGTATACAATGAGAAAATGGATTATCCTCGCACGTACCTTTGTAGATGAAAAAAATTTCCAAACCTTTTGTCCTCACAGATATGGGAATATACTTATACGCCTTCGACTGTGATCCATTGATTTTTCAAGTGTGACCACCACTTTGATAAACACATTGTATATTCGTTGATACGAAGAGTGTACAACCATATTTTTTTTTAATTTAAAGATAACTATACAGTTGCATATGGATCTACGAGAAAATTGAGTTTTTACACACATTTGGAAAAGTTTGAATTGATATTGTGCTAAACATCATTTGAAAGAAAAAAATTAATTATTTCTTTCCCAAGTATAATATTAGACCCACTTTACAGGTTTAGATTTATCGTAGATTTCAGTGAAGTACAAATTTTTTTGTAATACACGTTTCAGTATAAAGTAAAATAGTGATCTACCTATGGCTCAAAAAAAATTCGAATACACTTTATACATAACATAAATATGCATCTACACACATATAGCACGTATTCTTCATAAAAGTTTCATATTATGTACTCGGCTGCTTTTTGCACATATATATTTACTTGGTAATAAATTTGGCAATCAAATAGAAAAAAATGTATCATCATTCAGGTTATTGAAACGTACCTATGTTATACTTGACAGATCAAGTGCGTTTCGTGCACTCATTAAAAATATTGTTTTTAATAGTGAGCTTATTAATAAGAAGTTTTTTAATTTAAAAATGGTATTAGCTGTTTGATTATTAAATTTTTAGCATGATTTTATCTTGCTAAAAAAACTGTGTAACGTACTTAATCTGTACATTATAACGTCATTACCATCATTTTTATCTCAAGATTATTTAATGAAATTGTAATTTCAATTACATTTTGTAAATACCAAGAACGATTTTAATAATTATTCATAAATATTTTATTTTATCAACCCGCAAATTCCATTTAAATCATAACCACGTTAAAACTTTAAACAATAACTGTTATAAGAGTGTCAAAAAACTGTGTAAATTTTTTGATTGTTTTGAATCGCAAGTTTTTTTTTTTTTTTTTTATTGACAAAATTTCAATTCTTATTTGTGGTAAAAAAAATTAAAAAAGTTACACAGTTGCCTGACATTTTGAAAAGTTATTTTTCAAATTTTTACTGTTTTTTCTGCATTCTAAGGAAATAATTGACTCTCCTTCAATCATGTCTTTATAAATGAAGTGATTGATCTTAGCTCAGCTTGAATTTTAATATCTTCTATGCTTTCAATGTAAAGAAATATTGAGTTTATGTTGGAAATGATTTTAGATCATACAATTTAGTCACAAAATATAAATGATTATGTTTCAAACACAATACCACATAGTATGCCACATTGTTATGACAAACAGATGAACATGAACCGGTTTCACGATGTAGTGTATAAAAATTGTTTAACATTTTCATGAAAAGTTGTATGAGTTACCACATGAACTTGGTATCAGGTAAAATAATAAGTATATTTTCTCCCAAATGATTCGAGGTTTTTCAAAGAAAGTCCATCCAGCACTGTGAATTCTAATCATTGCAAAAGAAAAAAAATAAGTAATGTAAGAACTTCCTACCACGCATTAATAAAACTACCATAAAATTCGCCAGTTCCGTTACTCGGGGCACCACACCTGTATGTCTCAAACAACTAGATCCTTCCTATACAATCCATCTACATTCGTGTTTGAATACCGAAAAAAAGTTTGGTCGAAATCTCAATATATACACATACACATACCGTGCAAAAACGGTAGAACGCACAATGCAAGGAATATGACGAGAAGGTGATCGTAAACCTTTGGCTACGGTGTTTACTCCGGAATTAAAAAATCGCTTGCGAAAGGAGACCAATTGTGCGTACACACCCATGCAAGCACGTACCGTTTATTGTAGAATACTCGTAACGATGCAACCGTCAAAATCACTTTTTAAGACCTAGTGCTTGGCTTTCCCTAGATGCAAGGAAAAAAATACACAAATTGGTAAATAGCTCAGAAATACAGTACACGAGCTCTCCAGACTTTTTTATGTTGATACCTAACGATGTTGTATGTTGGATTTCTTTGACTGCGTTTTAGCTTTGGTGACTTAGATCTTTGATCACTTAAGGCAGACGAAGTAAATCGAATGACGATTATTTCGCCAAAGCTCTTCAATTCTCTTAAAAATACTCAAAATAAATAGTTCGCTTGTATAAATAGTAAGGTATTGGTAAGGAGTTAAACATGTAATTTGCACCACTGATTCGTATCGTTCGAATTTTATTGTATAAAATTAATGGTTTTAATTTATTAACGTGTAAAACATTTGCGTAATCTCAGGTTGTAATGCATCATATTAGATTTCTTATATTAGTATTGCAGTGTGATCAGAAATGGCTATTTATCGATAAAATGACCATTTTTTACTTTCACTGACGATTTAATTTTTACAAGACTATGCAGAAAAGTAACAAGTGATGAACTGTAAACAGCACTGAGCTATGTTACACGATAACTAAAATGATTAAAATCTTTTTTTAATAATATCACGCAGCCCCGCTCCCGCATTTGAAACCAATACTAATGTGACATGCGACACTCGTGTGTCGCGTCATTATGAACAGCTCCTAAATGTTTGCGGTAGTCATGTTGGTAGCAACGTTGAGGTATGAAAAAATACACCAACGCTAATAGTAATGTCAAGCTTTACACCACCAGAAAATATATTTACAAAGTAGTATACAATACGTTGAACCGATTACACAGTAAAAATAAGTGGATATTTTTTTTTCAAGTTTAAACTTCGAATTGAATTCAATATAGAACTCTTTGGTTAACAATTTGATGAAAAAAGAATCATTTTTTCCAAGAACAATGTATCATCAATGACGAACTCAAGATGGGTGAGAATGAGTTATATCAATTACGGATTAGGTGTTATATAAAGATATTTTAGAAATTTTGAACTTTGGTAAGTTAGCCGTTTAATCGTACTCGGAAACTAATGATAATGTTTTTTTCAATTCAATAACTGAAGAGTTCTAACTTGCGTTCAATTCGAAAATGTGAATTTATAAAAGAGAGTCTGTAACGGATCATGTATAGCAACACAGCAAAGTAAATATGCGGGGGAGGGGGCTAGTGGTGGGAGGGGTGTTTAATTGAACGAAGTGACCACGCGCTGATCAAACCGACAATCTCTCGTTCGAGGTCGGCAAGTCAAGCCGCTCCCGAGAGCGCAAGAAGGTACAGGAGCCGTTCGATTGAAGTAAGCGTGTTTGTTTTTTTCTTATTTGTAAATTTAATGAGAAGTAGGAGATAGATTCTCATGCGGTGTGTGCCCTCGTAGCGAATCGTCAGTTGTAACCTTGTGCACCCTAAAAGGCTTTGTTACGAGATCCGCGGCAGGCTCGGCAACTGAAGTTCTAATCTGGGTGGAACCCTATCGGATGTTTCATCGTGGGAGCCACCTAGAAGATCGACAAATTCAAATAAAGAGCGACAACGAGATCCTGCTGGATCTCCCGACAGCTGGGACCAAAGAGCCTGTCCATATCTGGTGGCGGCCGAAGGTGCAAATAGCACGGATACCAAGTGTGACAGTAATAAAAACAAAAAAAAAAGGAATAGAAATAGAGAAATATATAAAAAATAAAAAGGGGAAAAGAAAACGGTTTATAGATTCAAATTGGCACGAGAGCGCACGCTCTCAAGCGAGCATAAAGTAGATCGACGTTTGACACGCTGCGCGGTTTGGCAAAGGGTGCATTCCGCGAAAGCGTTGCCGGCGGTATTGATGTTTATAGGATTTTGGGGCCCTGCGTATTATTATTAAGTTAGATGGTAAGATAGTTTTTTTGTTATTTTATTTCGAGTTCGTGCCACTTCCGCGAATCTGTAGGGCTTGATTAAGCCCGTTCTTTCATTCAAAAATTATTGTTTTGTTTAATGAGTCTCTGTACATTGCCGAGAGCGGCTGGCGCCCGAAAACTCAGTACCAAATTTTAGCGACTAACGCGATTTTAAACTATATATAGCCCACGAGATTCAAGTCTTTCCTAAAATTGTAAGAGATATCAAATGAAGTAATAATTAAATATTTGTGACAACATTTCATTCATTGCAGTTGCAATTGTTATTTAACCATCCCAAAGGATCCCAAAGGATCCCTTATAAGTCTAAAGTCGAAAATTTATTTCACGTATAAAATAAAGTTATAAAATTGTTATGAGCTATAAGCCTTTTTATGAAAATCATGTACTAACTGTCATTCTAAAATGTAAAAATCAAACTAGAAAGAATGTACATTTTTCATTGATAAGTTAGATTAGAATTTCGTTTTTAATAGCTTGAGTTGTAGCTTTCATATATAAATACTAGCGGCCCTCCCCGTCTCGGCTTCGCCCGAGACTTACTAAATAAAACACCGTAGTGGGTTGACATGTAATGTGAAACGTTTTCAGTTAAAAATTATACATCTAGTTCTGACACTTCTCAGAACAAAAATCTTATTAAAAACATATTTGTTCGGAATGCATACAATTTATTTGGTCAAGTAAAAAGCTGTAAAAAGTGAAGAAAAAAAAATTATTCTTAAAAGTACCGTGCATTCCTTATATCATAAAATAATAGTTGACCCCAAAAGGCCTTTAATTTGCAGTTTCTCCCACATAATCTACAAAAGGGCTATTTTTTGAAGCTGTAAAGATTGAAAACTCACAAAAAATATGTAATGAAAAAAAATTTTTTTCTCTTACCTCACAACTTTATTACCACAGCAACAAAGTCCTGGAGCTAAACCTCTACATTTTTTATCGACACCAAAATACAACTACGTATTCTACCTATTCAAAAATCTGAAAAATTCAAAAGATTACTATGAGGGTTATATGTAAAAAGCTTATCTCTCACTTAATAAATTTATTATTTATCGATTTTGGTGCTGCTTTATTCTCGATAAATTTTCAGCATCATTTTCTAGACGCCTAAAATTGTATTCATCAAGAAAAAAATAATAAGGAACTAACAAGAATGTAAGGAGTATCGGTGGGAATAAGCAGAATAATGTATTATTTTACTACAATTATTTAAAAATATCTGTTGGGCTGCGGCCTGATGTTTCCAAAACAGTATACGTTATTTTGCTGATTTCCACGAATATTTGTCCCATTCCCGTTATTTTCTTCTTTGCGCTGAATTCAGTTATCGCATTTGCGTGTAAAGGCCCATACGAGTGTATTAATTTATGTTGCCAGTGGCAACACAAGTAATTTGAGAGTGAGCGCGCAGTGGCTCAGTCGGCTAGGTCGTGGATTGGCACGCGGGAGACCGTGGGATCGATTCCCGGCCAGTGCGACTATTTCGGGCAAGTACCTCTGTGATTTTTCACATGTGCTTTTTCACCACGCAATGCCCTTCGAGGAGGGTTTAGGCGACCTTCTCGGAGCAACAATTGCCTAATTTCCCCCTACCCTCTCCCAGTCATTGAATACCTCTTTCCTTCCTTCTCCATAGTGCTAAGTGCCCTTTATAGGAGCCGGACGTGAAGCACTACAATATAAAAAAAAAAAAAAAGTGATTTGAGACTCCCTGGGCACCCCACTATAACCCTGTTTGTGTGATTTAAATCGTTTTTTATAATGATTTAACTGTAATTAAATTGCGAATATATTCTAAAATGATACACTACTTTGGTACTTTGGTATCTTGGCTATCAACAAAAAAAAATTTTTTACTAATGGCACTTTTTTTTCATGTTAATAGATTTTGGATGCTATCAATCAACGCAAGTTTAATAAGTAAATAATTACCATTATATCAAACAAAATTTGATCTTATAAAACTGTCTGCTTGCAATATAATCTATACTTTTCAAATGATTTTTTTCAGATCTATGTGGTTCAAGTGTAGTTGAAAGTATTAGAACCGTTATTTAAATATAAAACTATGCATAAATTTCAACCAAAACAATCTTGTATTCAAAAATAAATTTTTTTAACTTCGTCCAAAAAACCCTAAACCAGAAATAACTTGAGAAAAAAAAATTGAAGACACAGCTTAATACTACAGACATACAACAACTATACTACAGTTATTGCGTCCCGATCTGTTGAAGCTCGTACCTTATTGGCTTGAGGATTCGTATTGACGATACATTGTTACATGTACCTTACTACAAGGTTACACTTTACTATATTGATACCAGATTGCTCCCATATTCCACTGCAAAATATTGTTGGTACAATACTAATATTCCAATATTAATAATAAACTACTCTTGCACTGGAAAAATACGACATATTTTTGCAATTTTCCACGTTACAATGGTAATCGAGAATCCCGTTTGTGACAGACAATAAAAGTATAAGCAGCAAGAAAGATCCCGTCCCTCTTCACAGTAATGAACGAATGAACGAACAGTTGAAGAAAAACCCAGTTACTCTTCCGCGATGATCGCTAAGAGCGTATCCGTAAATACTTAAGTGCCTTCATCCAGTCAGCAACGCCAGTCAGGGGCGCGCATCTGTCGCTTGGCGTGAAAATTCCGCCTTCCGAGAAAACACGACCTCCTCATAACTTACGTCTCTTACGCGAGCTCGAAAAGAAAAGTAACGCTCGTTGCCCGTCACGCGTGACGCCGAGGAAAAGGAGTCCCGCGCAAAACGATTATTTCCCCCGCATACCGTAACACACCTCGCGCACCGCGGCCCCGCAATCAGCCAACACTCCACGTTACATACACCACGACACACCCGAGCAAGAGACTGCGCTGCGCAGGGCTATTTAACTCGGGAAAGAGGAAGCGGTGCGGCGTTTTTCCGAATGGAAATTGCAACTAGTTAACCACACTTGCGAGCCAGCCTCCGTTAAATTCAGCGCCCGCCAAGTAAGCGTGGAGAACATTAAGATTCCCCGGATTCGCGGGAGCGTGCGAAATTATGTGTCTTGCGAATCAGCGAGGGGTCAGATGAAAGCGGGAACTACTACCGCTCGGGTAGCGATCCACCTTGTCGAGGAGTTTTCCAAATAAGTAATGACACTCTGTTAGGTCCATCTGGTAGAATTTCAAAGAAAATGTGAACTCTGTAACCTACGTGACTTCATGCACAACTGTAAGGTTTTGTTCGTGGATAGAAGAAATGTTCACACGTAATGTTTCCAAACTTGGTGGACTGAAAATTAATTGAAAACTTTTTTATGCACGGAAAGATACATATAATATCTCTTGCGGGCGTCGTGCATCTGCGTTCTACTTACCCCGGTGAAAAAAAGATCACGGTGAGATATGTATTTTCACTTTATTTGAAAAGCATATATGTATATGCGTGCGGTATGTGGCATCACCTGTGCAGGTTACCGAGCGTGAAAACTTTCGTCGATGAAAAGTACGCGTGAAAGATTTTTCCTGATGTAAGTAGAGTGAAAAACTTTCTTGGAGGGAAAAATGGGCCTCTCGCGGCGAGCGGTGGAAAAACGGTAAGTGTTTACCTGCATGTTATTATGTATTAAACGGTAACTCGCTTCCCCTGGGAATGATGCTTCAGTCTATAGGAGGAAACTCGCGAATATCATTTACGCACGGTATTTACACGTCTTGCTCTCGACTTCTTTTCTCTGGGTTTTCTCGTTTTTTAGCTTCGCGTATCCGGACGTTCCCTGCTTTTTTCTTCCTTTAATTTCCATTTTTCGAGCCCTTTTTCGTAGAACTTGGTGGTTTGGCATATCCTTTGTCGGTGACGCGCGTCAAAATATGTACTCCAGTACATGACTGTGAACGCACCTTTGCACCGGAACGCACTTTTGCGTTTCTGCTCCCGAAAAATCGGGGTCATGACTTGCACACGATTTCAGGATAGAGAGTCCGAGAGAAACTCACGTTTATAGACTAGAGTGCAATTATTTTATAAATTTTTCATTTGGAACAAAATTATCCACTGAAAGTGAAATGCATTATTCTTGCTGAAAACTATTTTTCACGTTATAATATATTTTGATCTTTTCTTTCAAATACTTTGACACTTTTTTCCTCGACATTTGCCATCTCTTTTTATACACAGTGTCATTTTTACACTACAGTATGTTTGTCAAGTGGAAAATGTACACTGAAAAAAAAATTTTTTTCTTAAAACAAGAAAATGTTACTAGAATTATAGTTCCAAATGAATGTTCTCTGAAAGTCAAATGATATTGTTTGCGTCAACAAAATGTTCTTATTTGCAATGAATACTTTCTTGAACCAAGAAAACAATCTCAGTTTAAGGGATCGTTGGCTTGTAATTATTCTAGCAAATGTTTTCTTGATTCTGATTGTAAAAATTTTTAATCAGTGTGGTCCGAGTAATAACAAAACAAAAGTTTTGCAGCACGATTAGGACATAACAGTTTCAGAACGAAATCGTAACGCAAAGTCTGGCGAATCCCTCCGATCATCGAACACTCGATCGTAAACGATTGGCGATCACATAATATCAAAACTTACGGACAGCACGTCGAAACGAAAGAAAATTCAAGCCAGCGATACTTAGTCTCGTGCTTTGCATCCACCACGGCGGCTTCGAAAACGAGAACAATCCCCGGCACACGGTTCGCATGATGTCAACCAGAACTGCAACTCTCGCTCGTGCATCATCTACCTGCACGTGTACGGAGGAGAGGAGCGTGGACGGATGCATTGTGATGATTATAATGCGATGCTATCGCGGGCGCGCGAAGATGCGCCGGGCCAATTAAGCGGCGAAAGCGCGAGTGCGCCGCCAACTTTTGCTTTTGTAAAGTCGAGCGGCGTACAAGCTTGCTCTTGTTTCTGGCTTTACTTGGGAGAACTTGGAGTTTTATTTTTTTCCCATCGGGGGAGGTTACTGCGAATTTTGGATTCACGCTACATTTGGTAATGATTGACAGCCCAATTGCCAAAAACATCTTTCGAGTAAAAATGTAACTCGGTTGCCTTGTTGTACAGTTTTCTCATTTGTAATTTACTGCATCTGAGAATTCAAGAGACAATTATGAGTAAATATTGTCAACTTTTGTGCACAAAAATGTTCAACTTATGACATCCATCATTAACTTGTCCGGTAACAAATTTGCGTAGCTATTGGCTGATAAATAGTTGAGCGGTCAGTAAAATGAGTACTAGTCCTTAAAGATATGAAATATGGTATAGTATGATAAGTACTTAAAATAAATTGCTACCTTACTACGTATGCTCCAATAGAACGACACGCGTAGGGTATTTAAAAATCATGTCAACTGTTGAAAAAATTATACAGATTGCTAAGATGAAATCGGCAGAAGTTGAGGAATCTATCTTTGTAAGAAAAAAAATCATTTATTTAATCAAATCCTATCTCATGAGCACTTGCTATTATCACGGAATCAAAAAAAAAAGTTGCCAAACCACGTCGGGATTCGAACTCTTCAAGAGGGACGTTCGATTCTTCACGTCTTCCAAAAAATAATTATTTTTCAAAATTCAGGTATAAATATAATACCGATATCCCTCAGAGGCAACATCATTTGCTCATGCGTTACCGAGCACGCTATCGCGTCACACTCGAGAACTGGAGAAAGAGATAGAAACCTGCAGATGATAAGATCAGCTCTCGAGAGAAAAAGAAAAAGAGAAATATACTGCACCGCATACTTTTGCAAACTCGAGTCGAGAACCCCCCTTCTCCATGTGTTTGTAATATATGCAACACAAAGTGCGTGCCGTGCGAGCAGTGCGAAAGCAAAGTATATAATATAGGCTTTTCATGCGCTTACCTACGGCACATTTACCTACATTCCACGTTCCCCCCGTCGCGTCTGATACAGATACATACATACTCACTCGTAGCTGGGTAATATTACCGTATACGTATGGAGGTGATAATACAAGATGCACATACATGTACCTGCTGATTGGAGCAATGCAGTGATGGAGTTCGATGTGCTCGATCGGTGAAACGGGAGAAGCGCGGAGTTTCCAGCACGGGGAGATCGGTCGAGTTCTCTTTGTATTATATCACCCTCTCCTTTTTTCATTCTTTTTTATGTCTGTGCGTACATGCGACTGATACCGGAAGAATGAAAATATAAGGTAACCCTCCGCGATTCCAATTAGAGCTGGGAACAGTAGAAACCATCGGAAAACCATACAGACTAACATTTTTGTAATTTCCATTGGGAATGGGATCCGATCATATGAGTACCGTTGGCCTAACGGAATGGAGCTACTTCTCAAAGCAAATTAACAAAAGGCAAGAAGATCAATTTTCAAAATGATTTTTTTTTTCTTAATATTTTAAGTTGGATGTGCCGATCACAATTTATATTCTGTTCTAATCATTCTCAAATAGCATTCGTATTGTAGGCATGCGAATTATAGTAGTACCATAATTCCGTTTACATATGTAATAATATTCAAATAGTATATAAATAATATTCGCACAATATGGCACTAGCGAGATGCGTAGATCCTACGTACATACAGTACATGAATTACAATCAATTTTTATTCGCTTCGTGCACAACCGTCAAAAATTAGAACATCGACACCAAATTCTCATTTAAAATACGTGCATTAATCGACACTAGCGCCAAATACGTGTATTTTAAATGCGAATTGGGTGTCAAGGTTCCAATTTTTGCCGTTTGTATACAGAGCGAATATGTTATGCACGTATAAACTTATTACTTCCAGTAGAAAACAATTTTTTTTATCAGTTGTGTCAAAAACCTTCGAAGTTATTGTTGAAAACAAACATTTCCCGACGAAATCTTCGTAAGAGTGGGGGTATAGGTAACTCGATTTGGGATTCAATTTTTGAGAAACCATAAGGCTTGCCTCTCTAAAATTTTAATTTGTTGTAGAGAGGAGCAAAAAGAAAGAATAAGATTTTGAAACTATTTTTCGGCTATAACCTCCTTAACTTTTAGCTAAGGCAAGTTTTACTATATTTCAGATCACTTGAGCGCCCACTTCTGATCAAATTGTATATGTAATATAATATTAACACTACGAACCTATTAGTATAGCAACGCACGCGTTATTTACACACGTAAAAATAAAAGCTGAAAATACGATGCTTCAGAAATTTTATTTTTTGAGACCATTTCCTTCGCTCCTGTAAGTATTGCTAGTAAACCACGTAAGAATTGCGAGAGAGAAACCAAAGAGAAAAAAAATCACAAGGTCCCACGATAAGCACGTGTTTCCCCGAGACCGGCAGATCCGTGAAAAAAAAAATTAACAAACCGAGACGTTGCTTAGCTAATAGGTTGCATGTTAATACACACAGCGCGAAAATAACGAGCCAGTATGGACCAGTATTTCGTGCGGGTCGTGAGCGCTCGGCGCATACGAGAAATCGAGGTGAAATCTCTAGTATGGCCCGTCTACCGGTGCAGGTTGCTGCGAATCCGGGAAATCGAATTAGGCAAGTAAATAGCCGGTGTTGGACAAATCGGGTGCGATCAGATGCATTTTGAAATGGGGATCATCAGCTTTGTTAAAAAATTTGGAGCATAAAATACTGGGGATTTTATCGCGAGGCTGTTAACACCGACGCGAGAAGCTGATATCATTTTAAATTTCAAGTGATTTTTTATTATTTTAAAATATCATTCAATTAACTACTCATTCTTCACATACTCTAATGATTCAAGTTTACTTACTATGACTTTAATGTTGATATCGAAATCATTTGAAATAAAAATAATACACCCTTTCATGACATTTCACTTTACAGCTTTTTATACACGTGTAGAGCAAAAATAGAAACAATTAATTATTGTGTTTATATTATTTTTTATCGTAAAGGGTTATAATTAGAAAGAAATCACATAAATTTTTTCTGGAAAAAATGTATGGTATTTTTTTAATACAATTGAGTACAGTTCCCGATACGACTCGTACGCACCGTTTTTCCAAAGATTGATGGATCACGTGATGAAGTCGGTTTATTCGATGTTCAATGGTATAGGCTGGTTGGTGGTTTGTAGTTTGTTCATAGCAGGAAAATTCTGAGTTTGAGCCATGAAAAAAATAGTTTTTATTTCGAAATGAAGTAAAAATAAATATTTTTTATTTTAAAAAAGGCCAATTATTTAAATTGATCACCTAAACATTTATTATCCCACAGTGTACGCGGATTTGAACATCAAAGTCTTAGTACGTGATAAAATTTTATGAAATATCATCACATTTAACAATGCTTAGATATCATTCCCTACGATGGCATGGGATATGGACCGAATGAATAGACCCTCAATTTTATTTATTGTATTTATTCACTTTTTTTTTTAAACTCCATTGAACAAAAATGCACTGATTGTGTAATACCTCCAAACTAGAAATTGAAAAAAATATATTTGTAAATAATATAGCACACAAACTTTCTTCTTAGAAAAAACATAAAATTTGGGTCTATTGATGAAAGTTATTGTTTATTCGTGAACAGCAATTATTTTTCTTGTAACCGCTTCGCATGTCGCACCATGAATTATTCATCAACGATAACGAAAGAAACACTCTGCAAGTGTAACGATTTAAAATACCGTACCCATGCGAACGCGATTAAAATAACGAAAGTTAATAAACAGAAAGGCACAACGCTCGCACGCTGCAAATAAATCATCCCGGTAGTTTTAATAACTGGACTCGTTGATGAAGCCGATTGCACGTTCGCTCTCACATCGGTCGTGCTGATTCGAAGATTCGATCTCGGAACCATCCTCCTCCTCCTCCTCGCCGAGCTCCCCTTTTTCCATTTAATTTGAGATTGCACGTTGCCGTATCGCAGAATCGACCTTGTGCCATTTTCGAGCCGGAAAGGGCCGTCCGGAGCATTACTCGCACTCCAGTAAATTTCTCGGGGACCGTAAGGTTTCGTCGTCCCCCGCCGGTATGCGGCTCGAACAAGACCGAAAAAAGTGGAGCAGAGACTCTCGCGTGCTGCAAATGTTCGAGTGAAAATCAGACTCGCCTGCGTCCATCTGTATGGTTCGTGGATAAGATTGCGCGGGAAGCTCGTTTGCGTTATCTTCTTCGGATCTTCGGAAGGTTTCGGAATTAATTGCGTGGCTGTGGGGTTGATTTTTTTCTTCCTCCTTATTACTCGGATGTCTGGACTCACACGTTTGGCGCTGATTGCGATGGTGAGGAAAATAATCATCTTTTTTTTTTTTTTTTTATGACTCCGGTTTCACCACGTCGAACAAACTCAACTGAAGATTCGTAGTAGTGATCTCACCCCACGCAGAGGGCACTACAGTTTTTTTACCGATTTCTTAGTCTCACAAAAATTATAATGTGCTTGTTTTCATTATGTTAACATGTTAAAATTTCAAGAACCGTATAGCGTCACAGTTTTTGAAAAAAAATAGCAAACTTAAGATCTTACGACATTTACATTTTCTCCAATAACTTGGAAAATATATATTCTTACAAATCTTTCAAAAAACTAGCATGTTATTGTAGATAACAATTAGAACAACATATCTGAGGAAGCCTACCGTAACAGTTTGATAAATACTTTTATTAAAAGTTTAAACAAAATGCCATTGGTATATCTAAATACAAGATACGAGAAACAAAACATTTGCGCATAAACTAAATTTTGAAGCATGAATTTTTTATTTTCTCACATACTAGTAATCTTCTGCTACATACTTTATGGAATAGCTCACACGATTTATAAAGAATAACGGTAAAATACACTAATTTCTAATTTAAACCAACTTTTGAGGGTGACTGTACCGCTCTAACCCCCTTCAAAGAAGGCCGTTCAACAAAATCAAACCCTTCACCCGCTGCAACAACGAGCCCAACTTTTATTTATCACACAAACACCTGATGCAAACCTACTCACACGCGTCCTTAAACGAGTAGGTTAGCTGTCGATTGTCCGCGGAACGAAAGCACCCACCGTTGCTGCAGAAGTTACGTCAAATGCAATTCCACGAAGCATCGATTCCATTGGACGAAAAATCCAACCGCACAATGGCCTCCCTTTCTTTTTCCCACCTATTGGCGTCCATGCGGGAAGGTGTACAATGGTTTTGAAAATTAGGTAATACGTGCAAGCATATCCCCAGGACTGAAAATTTATTCAAACGGGCGCATCCTCGTAACTTACCGAGCAATCCGTGCAAGAGGTTTTCAAGCCACTTACGGCTCTCTTGCGTGTACTTATGGGCTCACGAGGAGGGGCAGAGAGACAAAGGACCGTCACAGCTGCTTTACGAGCGAAGAATTATGACGAAATAAACACGCCCTATCCGCACCTACGCAAATGGAAGCTACTCGCGTATGCATATTTCACGAGAACGGGTGTCGATCACTTTGACGCTCACGGATCTCCGAGCGTGTGGGCGTGTGGACGCTGTGGGTGAGTGTGTTTTAACCTTTCCACGAATCTCCACTGTATTAAACATCGCTCGTATCAGATAATCGCTGTTTGATGTTAATGACGTTGCGTTGGAAAATCTTTCCTTTTTGGCTCGAAATAGTACATATATATACGCATAATTATATTGCGCGTGTGATGCACATGGGCGTCTTTAGAGTAATTTATTTATGCTTTATCTCGACGACTTTCTAGTATTTGGCGACAAATCATCAGACGCTGTGGCTTTCACGGTACGCTTATCAAAAACGTGTTGTTTTTTTATTGCTTCCACGAAGTACAGCTTCACGTAGGTAGCGCTGTACCAGAGCTTTCATCTGGACTGCTTGGGATTTGGGAATCCGTATGTCTTTGAGTCACTCTTTAGCGCATTTACCGTCGTTCAGTCCCCCTTTGAAAAAATCATATTTTCCACTAATGAATCCCTTTGTTCGGATAATGCGAATAGCGAGACATATGGGTATTATCAGAAATGGATATTGCGGACTCTGCCGTGTAACGATAGTGTAAAATCTATGTCAATACGGAGCCATATACTTATTGCTTTCGACTTTCATAATAGTCATATTTCTCTATAAAGAATGTGAACAATCGTTTCGACTGTTGATTATTTGATTATTACTGCCAATAATACTGTTTGTTTGTTGTTCATTCAAAAATATTTGTAAAGTGTGCTGGAAAATATTTTTTTTGAAAATTCGTACTAATACAATGAAAAACAATGAATTACGATAGACATATGTGTGGATTTGACGTATATTATATTTTTAATCAGTCATAACCTTCAAACTGGCTATATCTCGTTTTCTGTTTCACTTAACAATGAGTGTAATATTTATCAAACATGAATGATGCTTCATTTTAATGGAATTGTAATATTATCAAACTATTTCGAATTCAAATTGACAAATAACATTATTTCTGACAGGTTAGAACTCAAAAACTTCCACGCACGGACAAAAGAGTTAGGTTAATTTTTACCGTAATAGCAACGGTAAAGTTGGGACTCTATCCCAGGTACCTTATTTTTTATGTACGTACCAAGTAAATTTTACTGCCATTTACGGTAATTTTTTTAGTGTACATAGAATTTATCATCTATAAATTGTACTGTAGGCTACGGTAATTTTTTCTCTGATGGGAAAATGTAACTGATATCGGAGGTTGGTATAATAGGGATCTCGTCGTATTCACCTGCTACAATAACCCTACTATACCAACCTCCGACATCAGTTACATTTTCCCATTAGGGAAAAAATTACCGTAGCTTACAGTAAAATTTTTGTATGAATCCCAATAAATTCTATCTATACTAAAAAAATTACCGTAAATGGCAGTAAAATTTACTTGGTACGTACATAAAAAATAAGGTACCTGGGATAGAGTCCCAACTTTACCGTTGCTATTACGGTAAAAATTAACCTAACTCTTTTGTCCGTGCGTGGAAGTTTTTGAGTTCTAACCTGTCAGANATAGCAACGGTAAAGTTGGGACTCTATCCCAGGTACCTTATTTTTTATGTACGTACCAAGTAAATTTTACTGCCATTTACGGTAATTTTTTTAGTATAGATAGAATTTATTGGGATTCATACAAAAATTTTACTGTAAGCTACGGTAATTTTTTCCCTAATGGGAAAATGTAACTGATGTCGGAGGTTGGTATAGTAGGGTTATTGTAGCAGGTGAATACGACGAGATCCCTATTATACCAACCTCCGATATCAGTTACATTTTCCCATCAGAGAAAAAATTACCGTAGCCTACAGTACAATTTATAGATGATAAATTCTATGTACACTAAAAAAATTACCGTAAATGGCAGTAAAATTTACTTGGTACGTACATAAAAAATAAGGTACCTGGGATAGAGTCCCAACTTTACCGTTGCTATTACGGTAAAAATTAACCTAACTCTTGTCCGTGGCGTACATTGGACATAAAAGTGCAAAAAATAATTATTCAAATGTAAATATCAAGTAATAATGAGAAATAAATTGAAAATGTAACATAAATGCAACTATAAAAAAATTAACTCCCATATATATATGTATGCAATTTGCATTAAAAAATTTTTTAATGGATCTTTAAATTTTAATTCCCGTTATTTGAGAAGTATACTTGGATCACTTAGTTAAGTTCTTGGTTCCCATTATCTCTAATATTTCATCCGTATTTTTCTTAAAAACACACTTTTTGCTGTACAAAAACCGTGACATTTTGTTTCACATACTAAAAAATATATATACTTACAGCTGGAAAGTATTAAGCGATTATTCAATAGTAGTTTTCGTCAGATAAGTGCCATCGTCTCTGGGGCTATTTTGCGGCCCGAGGGACGTAAGGTAGCCACGGAGCGATGACGCTTATGTGGTGAATCCTATTTTTCCTACCGAGGGTACGCCCGACCCTCGAAAACGCCCGAGGTCGGAATAGTACATTACGCCACTAGAGCGCAAAGTGTCACTTTACGCCCGCGGGCTCCGGCCTCCGGGCGGAAAAGTACTTTTCTGCCCACGGGCCCAAAGTAGTCGAAGGGCGCAAAGTTCGCCCAAGGGTGCAAAGGCTTGCGCTCGAGTAGCGTATATTATTTTTCTCCTCAAGGGAGCAAAGTGAGGTTATTAACTCTACACGTATAATAAAAAAATTAATTAAAGTTTACAAACCTCAAATTAGTATGCAAGCATTGCCATATATATGCTAACTCCAGTAGATATATGTTGTAAGGCTGCGTACAGACGCAACGCCAATACTTTTTACAATCCATTTGAATGCGCGAGTGTGAGATAGAGAGGGCGAAGAGATGACGGATCGTTCGCCCTCTCTCTCGCACCCGTGCATTCAAATAGATTGCGTGCAGATTGATATTTGCCGTTGTGTCTGAACGCAGCCTAGGCTGCCGATATTGCTGCTTTGCGTTATGTCCATTGCCAAAAACCATGCTTTTTTAGAGTCTACTTATAGTATAACATTTACGATCTGCCTGCCAATGTAGCGGTATGTATGTGTATACTGGCACTAGTAGTATTAAATGGTCTTCAGTCTCGACGGTAACAGAGTTACTAATATTCGATATTGAGTTGATATATGTGCATACATTTTTTTTTCAA
>NW_019379641.1:168040-212513 GCF_000648655.2 Copidosoma floridanum
ACAGAGACTTTTCAAACTCGTAGGAAAACTACTATTTCCGCCCTCGGGTGGTTTTGGGAGGCTGGTACTTCCTCGGGCGAAAAAGCAGTTTTCCGGAACTCGTTCGAAAAGTCTCCTTTACGAACCTCGTTACGGACCTCGCCTTCGGCTCGGGCCGCAAACCTCTCGGTTCGCAAACAAAGACTTTTCAAACTCGTAGGAAAACTACTATTTTGCGTGCTAAAAAATATGCGCACCATGTGAATAAGCAGCCCAACCGTGACAAAAATACGATTAATTTAAACAAAAATTTTCAAGAAATCGGTCATATCTAACATGAATACCATAAACATGTGTACCATCCCTAAAATCCATTTGTATACTTACCTCATCCCGTACTTCGTTTATTCAAGTATTTAAGAGCAAATAAGACTTAATATCACGTGAAATTTATAGGTTATAAAGTGAGATCTTTGAACATATCGTAAGCTGATTTTATAAGTAAATATACTAGTTCCTGTAGCACTAAAATGTAAATTACACTCCACGTAATGAAATTTTGTCATTTTAAAATCATTAAACCACATGATTTTTTTTTTTTTATTCTCGTAAAATGAGAACTAGCACAATGAGCGAATAAATTTTCTAAGCTTGTTGATAAAAGCATAATACCACATTGAAATATTATATGCTGAAACATTCTGAGAAGAAAAAAGGATCATTATTCATCGTTCCATAAATCATGAAAGTTTGACGTGGCATTTGCAACGTTTAGTAAAAAAGTGCGTAACGATTTATCATTTACATACTCTTCATAGCTTTTTTTTCAAAGGACTCGGAAAGACTTTGAAGCAATCAAAAGTTTAGAATAATTCTTGTAATGGCTGTAGAGGCGTCCAATGACTTTAGGCGCCACGTATTACCGCTTGACTCTGTCGAAAGGATCCGTACGCGAAATTCAGCAATGTTGGAAAGTTAATTGTGTCGCAATGGTGCTCAAACGACGCACAAGCGCATCCTACGAGTCGATGTCAACCTTTCGAGCGATGCACGCGTGCTCGTGCATTTTTATCTTTTTTTTTTTTTTGTGTACCTACCACTAGCTAGAGAGAGCTGACCTTGTTTCAATCGTCGCGTGCTAGAATTTCTTCGTGATACGCGCTGAAAGTCTTTAATTCGATGATTTGGTCAGGTATGTCAAGTGTCGTTTGCAAAATTGGCATTCTAAGCTGTAAATTATTCTTTTCTAGTGATTTTCGCGCGCTCAATAAAAATATTTTCTAATGATGCACATGTTGTCGAGTAGTTTTTTAAATTACAAATAATATCGGTTGCTTGATCATTAAGTTTTCATTAAGTTTCTTTCACTTTGCTGAACGTTTTTTTTTTTTATATTTTACTAAAAAATATGGTGTACCGTACTTTACTATAGTGTTATTACCGTTTTTATACTTTAAATTTGCCCTTTTTTCTAAACTAAAGGTAGTTAAATAAAATCACAATTATAACTACATTTTTAAAACACAAAGAATGATGTAAGACAAGTTCTGATCACTTGCAGCATATACTTATACCTATCTTGAATGAACAGAACTTTCTGAAACCAAATTTTGAGTGTAAGATGCATTATACGTTATATTAGTGGTGCATGGCATGTATCTTTGAAGTCGTAAAGTCACTTCACCCATCACCAGATTGGTTGGCGGCGTGGTCAGAGTTAAAAGCTCGCACGTCGCCACTATTTATGCTGTTTTAGTTCAAATCTATATAAATAGGATTTATTTATTTATATAATAAGTTATTACATTATTCTACACGCCATAAAAGTCTAAGCCAATGTATAACATTTTTATAATTTGATTAAATTTCGATTATAGATGCTTCATAACGTGATCTACAATTCTCGTAAGCAAGAATCAGTCGTTGCAGTTATAATTTACGAAATTATTTTTTTTGGCTCTCATACTTATATTCACAAAAAAATTTTCGTTTTTTATCGATAAATATACTTTTGTCTTTTATTATTTTAAAATATTTTCCTACTCAAATTATACTAAACATATCAGGTCCGCATCGCACACTCGTTGAAAACATTATCTTTCGATACGCAATTCGGTAAAGTAGTTCTTTAATTTACAAATTAACAACCCAAAAATGTCGTTTGAATCATAAGGCAACGTTGCAAGTAATACCAACTGAAAGATCCCGGGACAAATTTGAATTATGTTCAAACTTTTACACTTCAAAATAATTATATTAGTTGAGTAAAAACTTATTATAATACGTAGCATCGTCACATAAATCACATTTATTATTAAATGAGCCATATAACGTTAATTGACAGTATTTAATGTAGGCCTAATTGTTGGGTAATGTAAATGACCCTACTTATCGGACATTTCTTATGTACATAAAAGTAACTTTTTAATCGACATTTAATTCATTCTATGACGAATAAAAATTATTTAAAACAGCGCCATGTACTAGGACAACGGTAAATAATTTTTTTTTTTTTAGTTAATGTAGTATCGTTTCAAACTTAAAAATTCAAACGTTGTTCTAATTTCTCTCGGGGTCTTTCAAATGGAAATACTTTCAACTTCCAACTCCATGGGAGCGTAGTAGCACACCTAAGCCACGCTTGAACTAAACACATAACGAATAAAAAGTTTCATTCGAAATTATTCATTGTTTTAAGATAAAAAAAACCAATAAATATTTATTTTAAAAATAATTGTAATTTTTTAAAAATGTGTCACGTTTTTTGCTATTCAGTGGTAATATGATTAAAACAAAGTATTTGAACTGTTATTCAATCATTTTGACATTTAAAACGTGTGAAATTAAGATTCATAAAAGTGTATTTATGCCGCATTAAATATGATAATTTTAGTGGTGGACACGTTCCACTCATTTGTAGCACGTATCTTGAATGACCAAAACTTTTTTTTGAAACCAAACTTTTCTTACTTTTGCCTTCATTTTTCATGGGACTTGTGCCACTTATATTAAAATTGTGACTACGCAATGCCATATTAAATCCAAATTTTCGAGTTTTGAGTTTTACAACACAACTTTAACCACACTGAATCTTGCTTGCAAAAAATATAGGTCACGTTATAATTTTATTAGTTGTGGTATACCGGCTTCGACATTTACGGCATAAAGAAACAACAACGCAATGTTAATAAAAAAACGAAACAAACAAAAAAAATCTTATTTATATAGATTTGAACCAAAACAGCATAAACAGTGGCGACGTACGAGCTTTCAACTCTGACCACGCCGCCAACCAATCTGGTGAAAAAACAAGTAACTTTGCGAGTCAATCTTTGCATGAGACATCAATACAACGTAGGATTCATCTTATTCGCAGTTCCTTATCAGCATCTGTATGGTGTAATGCTTATATACCGCGCCCCTGAGAGTATAAGGGAAACGATGCGTGGCTCTGTGGTGTAATAATGTATGCCATACCGTCATCGAATCCTCCGTTGGAATACTATAAGAATCGCGGTACAAGCAGGTATAAGCATTACACCGTATACTTGTGGCGTCTCACATCTCTCGTGCTTCGGACTCTACTCGCCAGGTGGCCGGGCCCGTAATAGTTCGCTCCCGTCAAGCGGTGAAATTCCCACACGATTAGTATATAAGCAAGATCGAGTCAATCTGAGCCCACACCTCTCCTGTGTCTAAGGCAGGGAGCACGTCATCAGCCTTACTGATGAGTCCTGGCGTGCTCCCGGGACGAAACATCAAACCACCTTTTTCTCTCTTATAGACGACCTCTTCGATCTCTATATACTGACAAGAAACTGCGAATAAGATGCATTCCACGTTACTTTGGTGTCTCATGCAAAGATTAACTCGCAAAATTACTTGTTTCTTCACCAGATTGGTTGGCGGCGTGGTCAGAGTTGAAAGCTCGTACGTCGCCACTGTTTATGCTGTTTTGGTTTAAATCTTTATAAATAGGGATTTTTTTATTAACATTGTATTATATATATATCTTCAGGTGCGTATCGCGCACTCGTTAAATATATTTTTATCGATGTACATAATCTACAATGTACTTAGTTCTTTACTTTACAAATTAACAACCCACGAATGTAATTTCAATAGTGACCAAGTAATCTCAGCTTGAACTGGTTACATAACGAATGAAAGGCTTCGTTCGTCAATACACTACTTGTGTCAATCGTTTCAGAAAAATCGTCATACCGTATAATATAAATATAATTTGCTCGTATGGCTACACATTCTTTGCATCACTCGGTTTCTCGTGGGTTTGTTAAATTTCAATTTAAATAAATTCAGTAAAAATTTTATGAACATCGCTTATTAAACCCGTTGGTCAACTATTCAACAAAATAAGAAGGGTAATCGGATTTGTGTATAATTTACACACCTACTCTGAATGAAATTGACAATCGACAACGTGAGTATCGTCTTTGCAGTAAATAAAGAACGAACATAACCTAGACTGGGTCTATAAATAATATAAAATGTCTTATCTCCACAAGCAAAAAAGATCAAGAAGCCAGAGTACAGAGAGCTGGATCTACAGTTTAAATGGGATATCGTAGAATATAACAGTTATGGCGCACAACATTGCCGGGGGCTGTAATGACAATGAAAAAAACACAAACGTCTCGTCGTTTCATTTAGCCATCTGTACATGGATACTTGTCGTCATTTTTACATATTTCACGAAAATAAACGTACGCGCTTCCGATTTTTTCTGAGTAACCGTCGTTTCCTCGAACGAGGTCGGGAGAAAAATTCAAATGTATACCGACGAACGGTAATATGATAAGAACACAGGGACAATGTTGCTTTCATAATCGTTAAGAACCGATCTTCCTCGCAAAACATCGAGATGTAACGATGCGCCCACGCGAAATTCTCTATTCTCTCGTGGAACGTTTTAACATATAATATATACGTGTCCCGCATACTTTCTCTCTCGCGTGTGTAGCGTATATCATCCACAGGGCTCGAATCGAGCATTGTTCGCGGACGATCGTCTTGAAAAGCCGAGTGAAAACAAGATACGCCCGCAAGATATCAGCCCGACGAGCTCCCTCGAATCTATCGTACAACTCACTTGTGCTACCCGGCCGCCTTCAAACCACAGACATGGTACATAGGTATATATACCTGTCGATAGATATAGGACTTGAATTTTATCTATCTCTTTCACCGGTTACAAAAGATATATAACACTTTTGCGGGAGATCATCACAACAACCCAAAAACCGCGAAAAACGATTTATATTTTGAATAATGCGTTTTGAAAAGTTTACTCTGCTACTACGGATGCAACGGTTGCGTAGAGACAATGACGCTTCAATAATATGTATTTGTGTATGTTGTTCGTAGTGAGAGTCCTTGGTCATGTATATATAGGGATGCTGACGACCTACGCGCCGTCCAAGCTATATTGGTTTTGGTTTCGCGTTGTGAAATCCTTACCCACAAAATGATAATTTTCGCTTGATCATACACATGAGTGCACAAAATATCAACAAACTTTATACATATATTATACAAAAGCACACAATGTAAAAGTTATACTAATTCATATAAATTTTAAAAACGCACCATTCTACAATAAAATCAAGAATTACTTATTTTTACTTACAAAACACTTTGAACACTCATTCAAAACATGTAACAAGTTCGCAAGCTTCGGTAAAACGTCCCTGACACTCACAACATTTTTTTTTCATAATCCTCCTCGTCACAATTCACTTCTTGTATAAATCCATTCCCAAGGAGAAAGTGGCGGCTCTCCATCTTCAAATAATGTTCCCATTTTTTATGTCCTTCGTTAGATAGATTATACATGTAAGCATATCGCAGCAGCAATTATAAAATTGACCCCATACCCATGTGATCCTCAGGTACACCTGCTTCTTGAGCTTTTTTCGTAAGGTGGTAGAATGCACTCAATGGTCCTTTCATCGCCTCATTTTTCGAACACATTGACGTGTAGTGATGTCTCAAGTTGGTGCAATGTCGTCCTGGATGTGGAAATATCACTTGAACCTCGCAAAAATATAACTTCCGAAACTTGAGTTTGGTGAAGCTTAACTATTCCAATCCTCTTTTTTCTTTCTTTGGTTTGTACGTAGTGGTGTATATGTGTGTGTGGGTTATACGTATGTGCGCGTCCGCACCTCTCCCGCTCTCGATAACCGTCTCACGGTTCCGCGAAGACGGTTTTTGCTGTTCGTTGCTCGCAGCACGTTAAGCTTTACCTCGACTTCGATCCCGTAACTCTTTCAACGAAAAGAAACTAACAGGAACGCGTGAAATCAAAGACTCGGTATGTAATAATAAAAACCCCAGTCGGGTAGTATCAGACTGGACGAGGAGAACCGAATTTTCCTAGTGGAAAGCCTAGTTTTTCTATCTTAAAATAATTAACCATTTCGAACAAAGCCTTTCATTCGTTATGTGACCAGTTCAAGTTGAGATTACACGGTAACTATTGAAATTACATTCGTGGGTTGTTAATTTGTAAAGTAAAGAACTAAGTACATTGTAGATTATGTACATCGATAAAAATATTTTTAACGAGTGCGCGATACGCTCCTGAAGCTATATATATAATACAATGTTAATAAAAAAACCCCTATTTATAAAGATTTGAACCAAAATAGCATAAACAGTGGCGACGTACGAGCTTTCAACTCTGACCACGCCGCCAACCAATCTGGTGAAGAAACAAGTAATTTTGCGAGTCAATCTTTGCATGAGACATCAATACAACGTAGGACTCATCTTATTCGCAGTTTCTTGTCAGTATACGGTGTAATGCTTATACCTGCTTGTACCGCGATTCTTATAGTATTCCAACGGAGGATTCGATGACGGTATGGCATACATTATTACACCACAGAGCCACGCATCGTTTCCCTTATACTCTCAGGGGCGCGGTATATAAGCATTACACCATACAGATGCTGACAAGAAACTGCGAATAAGATGAATCCTACGTTGTATTGATGTCTCATGCAAAGATTGACTCGCAAAGTTACTTGTTTCTTCACCAGATTGGTTGGCGGCGTGGTCAGAGTTGAAAGCTCGTACGTCGCCACTGTTTATGCTGTTTTGGTTCAAATCTATATAAATAGGATTTTTTTTGTTTGTTTCGTTTTTTTATTAACATTGCGTTGTTGTTTCTTTATGCCATAAATGTCGAAGCCGGTATACCACAACCAATAAAATTATAACGTGACCTATATTTTTTGCAAGCAAGATTCAGTGTGGTTAAAGTTGTGTTGTAAAACTCAAAACTCGAAAATTTGGATTTAATATGGCTGTCGTTTCAGTTACAGATAGGATATCTTACGTCTTGTAATTTTCCCACATTAAAGGTTGTCCTTTCAAATCGTTTTATTCTATACATGCCATTTTTTTCCAACGCTTACATTGTTAGGTATATGTATGATGCCGTTTGCAAACATGCATGGAAATTCGATTAACACACCCTCGGCAGCTTTACGGCGAACAAAAACGGAAAAGGAAAAAAGCCAAGACCGAGGAAAGAAGAAAAAATTGATGGCAGCGGCACGCCCGTCACATTTAACGGTACAACGCAAGCGTGAAACGCGTACAACAGTATATAAGTTAGGGTATTGGTATGTAAAATAGTGGACACGTTAATCGGCTTTACTTCTATTGTGCGTTCTTGTATGGTCGTCTTTTAAAAGATTCTACGCGAGTATACCTACCTACTAACAGTATGTACAATTTATTCAAGGATGGGGAGGAAAGTCACGGAATTTTACACAAAATAATTATATACTATTTTTATGTATGAAAAAACAGTGTTGGCTGAACTCGCACAATCTTATTCATATTTTTTTGGATACCACATATTACAGTATATTGTGATACTTATAACTAGTTTTTATCGTCAAATAAATAAGAAATGGTGTTAGAGGAGATTATTTGTTGGTTGAAAAAATCATGTAGTCTTATATACAACACACAGTAATTATAAAAAATTTTTGTAGCCATAAAAATGCGTCACAGCCGAAAGAAAAAGCAATTTGGAAACAAAAGAGTCAAAGTATTTGGAAAAGTACAATGAACTTTAATATCTTAAAAATGTACTGCACTTATGTGCCAGAAAAAAAAGGTTTTTTTTTTCAGCAAAAAATACTATAAATGTAGGAAAAATGAAAATTTTCTTTTAAATTTTTTAAAAATCCATAAAATCATTGTGTCCAAGTCCGGAAATGCACAACATTACGAGAATCTGAGCTGGCAAATTCACTTAAATTTTGATACGATAAAGCTCTTGGAAGTGAAAAAGAAAAAAATTAAAAATATACAATCCCTGTTGTATGTTATTTAAGCTCCAAAGCCTTATGCGTACGACAAAAAGCCGAGATTTGTAATTTCAATCGATTACAATCGAAATAATCCACACGTCACGTTTATTGCATTATTATACCATCGACAACGAGATATACGCGTTGCGCAAGCCCCTTCACACAAACACCAACACCACGATCTCGAAACCGCATCCTCCGCGAGCATCATCTCCTCGTCTCCTCGTTTCATCCGCTTGCGAGCCAATTACCAAATCACCCACTCTCGCGCACCCGTCCATCCATACACTTACCGTATACCTTGCAAGCGCTCACCCCGATTGTCTTAAGAGTAATATGTAACATGTATGTACAGCATAAAAGATATTTTTTACTCGACTCTTTGGCACCTTTTTTTTTCTTGCTGTCATTTTTATAAAAAAGGATAATAATATGTAAATAAATAAATAAAGTAGAACGAACGAGCGAGTGGTACGTCATGCTCGCAAAACATGTATAACGCGTCACTTGTGCATACGCACTATAGCTCAAGCGTATATTTTACATAGAGTTAAAGCATTTTTTTTTTGGCGAGTGGCAAAATTATAAGTTTTTCCGCCAACATAAGGAGTGTCTTTGCGTAAGAGCGGGCGATATTGTCGGGTGCACCTATATGTACCATCCACCATTTTTCGGACCCAAACACTTTACGGCGAAGAGAAAGGTTGGGAGTGTGTTGTTCTGCGTTGCGTGTTGGCTTGCGTGGGAGATCGATTGTTTCGGCTGTTTTTGGACGCCGTTTCTCTGTCACGCTGTAGCTATGCGTATATTCTACAGACATTCATTTTATAATGAGTATTTGTATACCTCACGGTAGGTGTTGTGGTTGCGCTGTATGTACTTGTATGGGACGTTGGCTTCTTTTTTTTTGCGGTGATAATAAGTAGTTTTCCTGGAATAGGTACTGTGTACACGTCGATTACCCGTGTTACGCGGTACGTGCAGTACTTACCTGTACAAAACACCGACTACATTTCCGCAAATGTTTTGGGAATGTGAACTGGATTGTTCACGTATAATTACTCTTGCTTAAATTCGCGCTGTGGCTATATGCCAAGGGAGAGTTGGTATTTGAGGGTATACAATATGGTACGATGAATAGAGATATTTCACGTACGCGCAACAAAACGTTGGATTGCGAAAGGAATAATAAAAGTGTGATGTAAGTTGGTTGGATTTATCTCAGAATATTTTTAAGACTTGTCCTACCCCACGAAACTATAGAAATGGTAGAAACCGTATTTCATTATTTTTAGTCGAGATTTAGGGAAAATATGGGTATTAAATGAGCTCAAAACTTTTCATCTGACAAATATCGATTTGCATTTGATTGATCCGAGTATTCATAACAAATGAAATGGTAAAAATAGTATACGCAATTGTACAGTTAGTCGACTCTAACGTTGATATTTTGTTTGAAGCAAAGAAGAATTTCATTTTCCATGTACATCAATACAACTGTACTATTCTGGTTTTTTAATTGGAAAGTAGAAAGTTAAAATTAAATTAAAACAAGATTCCTATCAAACATTTATAACGTCAAGAATCTGTTTGGCTGATCATCCGGTTGGTGACAGTTTTTGCAATTTTCATTACTCATATTTTTTCATTGATTGCTGATTTTGAAACAATAAGAGGAAAAATAATTTGTGTTTACTTTAATCGGAGCGCAAGGTGTTAAGTAATTTTATAAACAATATAAAAACACTGTTTTTATTGTATCCTGCATTTTAAAATATCGTAACTTTTGATACGGACACGGTTATTGACTAAGTTTACAATGATTTCTGGTGACAGACATTCTTATAAATTGCTCATACCGTCCTGTTGGAGATGCATACCAGTGATGAAATTTACTATTTTGTTAGGCGAACATAAAGAAGAGAACCCACTTCAGAGTGACAGAAATTGATAAAAGTTATTAGTTATGTTGTTTTTATATAATTTTTATTTACTTGTCTACAAAAAAATACGTTATGTTTGACTTATCAGTAAATTGGTGTAATTACTACAAGTCACATTTAGCGTCTAATTTTTTTATTTTAATCAAAGATGCAACAGCTTATTATTTTCATAGCAAAGCTGAGCAGCATATAGTAAAAATTGTTTTGAGCAATAATTATTTTCTGGCACTCACTAGCATTGTTCGAATGATAATGATCTCCAGCCAGTTGTATCTTTCGAACCTTTAATATCACTAGAAAATTTCTAAATTTTGTCGACATCCATTTTCCTATTCAAATATTTTTCATAAAACGATATTTTCATAAATTATAAACAAAGTTCAACACAAGTAGGTATATCGAGTTAATTCCTTGGGTACAAATGGGCTCAAAGGACATTTACTTATGATTAGCTTACATCGCACGTAACCAAGATATAAGACATGAAAATTCTTACTCGCTACTGGTTTACAGCCCCACTTGGCCCACTTTTTTATTGTATTTGAGACAAAGTCTTACTTTGATACTCGATTACACGCGGTAACTGAATCACCATGGAACATGTAGTTTTCCGTTACAAAATATAAAATTAATAAACTTTTACTCCTAAAAATGCGTAAACACGCCAATTTGTCATGGTTGATTTCATCGTGAGAGAATAATGAAGAAAACCTACCGTTACACATTTTTTCTGAATTCACGTGCCTAGAAATTCTTGACTTATGAAATCCCAAAGCTCGAAAATAAAGTTAAATTCAAAGAAATTCTTATTTCTCCAAAATACCTCAGGGCCTGTCTCCTAGGTACAACTCCCCGCATTGAATCGCAAATTAATGTTTTACACACGCGATGTTACAAAGCGGCTTAGTTGGGAAAATTTGAATATCAGCATCTTGAACTGTAAACTCCCACAACGACTACTCTACACGACCTCATATCTTTTGGACGAGAAAAAAAGGAAGGTGAAACAAATTGCGATGCGTCAATCAGGGCTAATTTGATTATACATTACACGGTAGAGTCAAGCCAATATACAATGTACTTGTGGATTCAGCTCTAATCTGATGCACCATTATGCACAATTAATTGAAAGGCTGTACGAGTAGTGCAGGTACAGTGGTGTATTTTCCCCAATGACCTGAAAATGCAAATGGGAGTAACGCGCTTCGATGTAAGTATATAAGCGTGTGCGAGTGTACGTATTTGTTTTTCCACGCCGTACCGGCAAAATTCTCGCGGAAACAGGAGCGCTCGGCGCCTTTTCAAACGTAAAAACGAGAAAGTCATTTCCCGAAGCTGAAGTACCACATTGAGGATTCGAGGTTCGAAGCATCGCAGATAAGCATCGATCGCGCTGTTACTCGATCCATGACGGGGGGGGGAGATGTTGATTGTTTTGTGTATTAAAAACGGACCGTGCGTTTTTTGAAGTTGGAAACTCCTTCACCATTTTACAGTTGGATAAAGGCGATCGAATGTTGTAAAACTTTGTTTATTTACTCGTTCGTGTACAACTAAAAAATATAATTTTAATGCTCTGTATGCAGACGTTAATTTGTGCAAAAGTGTAAAGTAGGTTTTTTTTGCACTTATGGGTAAAAGTAACCCATTC
The DNA here is from genome assembly GCF_000648655.2 of Copidosoma floridanum. Next base: position 179,965 of record NW_019379641.1, read on the forward strand.
GAACCCGGGTGTTTGCACTCTGATGCACGAAAAAGCACTCCAAATAGGAGTCTTTACCCACTGTAGGTCAAAAAGTCACCATAATGTAGTTACAACTTGTACGTAACGCAACAAGTGTGCGAAACGGGTTATATGCACACGAGTATGAACGCTGCCGCTAGCTTGCCGGAGCAAAACAAAGATTTACGTCACAAGTGGGAGGGGCTGAGCACTCTTGAAATCATCAAAAAAAAGACTGCAAAAGTCGTTTTATATAGTCGTTCAAAGACTCCAAAAGTCTCGAAAAGGCTTCGGAGTTTTTTGAGACTTTAAGAGCGCGCATCCCCTCGCGCGAGTGCGGACTATCGGAGCCTGAGCAGAGAATCGTTCATGCCGTTTTATAACACTCTATTACTAAATTTCAACTACTTGCATGCCTACACCGAGTATGCAAAAAGAGTGTGTGTGAAGTACTAACTATATATACTCCGTGCCCTGAGTCGCATTCAGTTTAAATGATAAAGCACTTTGAATTAAAATCTTTTTCCATTGAGGGATAAATGATTATTGAGTACTATCATAGTATATTGACTCTCGTTCGTACAATGCTATAGAGACTCGTGCTTTAAGTGAGGATTTCGCGCACGACGCTCAAACCGAGTACTTTGATTGCCCTCTACGTGCAGGCACGCTAAGTTGAACTTCGTCAGAACAAAAAAAAAAGCAGTTTACAGCACACCCGTGAGTAGTGCCTCTGTACTCGCGTGATTGTCACATTTGCACTGGTGCGAAAATTGCCCTTTTCATGCCCTCGGAGCATAATATGTACTTAAAAAATATACTAATTAATTCGCTGGTGAGACTCGATAAACATTGCTGTGGGAAAGTGTAATTACAGACTGTAAGGATTTTTCAAAAAAAAATTTTCCCCTCATACGAGGCTCAAGGTTCCATCACAAATGTGCAAGGCGCACTTTTGCATCACGTATGTAATTTACAGTAAATCATCAAATTGCTCAGCAGAACAATTAAGATCTAATCGGACCAAAGAAACGCTTACTAGACGAGAAGTGCATAAATTACGAATTTTCAACATGAAATTATTACGATCATGTAACAGCGTGTAGTTTTCGATAAGACTTTTTGCGTGCACGTGCTTTTTCGTTCCCATATATATAAGAGTTGATACAACCGATATAAATTTATCATAATTAAAATAACGTATTAGCCGATCGAGATACTTGGTACGTAATTATCCGTACAGCACATGCGTACATTCGCATTGTAGATAATTTGGTTACAAGGTTGTGAGGAATCAAAACTGTACCAGTAAAAATCCATCACAATATAACTCGATTGATATTTTGTTGCTAGGTAAATCAAATTGTAATGAAAAAGTCAACCCACAGCTCTCGTCGCAAAACAGCTTTTCTCCACGTGGTATTAGCAAACCTCCGCGACGAACCCCAATAACAGGCAACGACCGGCACACCGAATTCCGGCTTGCGGGAAAAGAGGAAGTCTGCTTTGGATAGCGATCGCGAGTGCAGTTATAAAATTATAAAAGAAATAAAAAGAGGAAAAATAGTTACGGCGTGACGGACGGCTGTGGCGTTGCCGTGCACAGCCTATATGTATATATACAGGTGATAAACTACCTCCGGTACCGTAGTTCATGCTCACATATATAAAATTCGCATATACCTATAGGTGCGTCAGTGAGCTGTTAGCTGTTAGTACGCGAGGAATAGAAAGTTGTTGCACCGCGGCTTGCCGATTTTTCCTATCTCCCGCTCTGTACTTGTGTGTACAATATACGTATACGTGCGTATACACGTGGTTGTTGTAAATCTATATAAGTTATTGGCAAAGGCTTGGCTCTTCGCTATACTCCAACACCTTCGTTTTGTTTGGTGCGTATGAATTTTCCTACCTCTTTTTTAATGAAATCTTTTTATTTTTGACGATGGGATCTGGATTTGAGAGCCAATGTGTAGAGTCAAGATGTTGGATGGGTTTTTTTTTTTTACTTTAAAAACGCAATTTTATTTTGATGATAGAACTGCTTAAAAATATAGGTTGTCAAGACTTTGTAGTGTTAACTATTAATTTTTAACTATAACTAAAAATCACTTTTTGAACTCCTTTTACGTTAATTTTTATCTATTTAATACATAATGTGATTCGTAATACTATATAGTTGGCAAAATCTTAAGTGAAAGATGAGCTATTTTACGGTAGTCTATATTATTATTGATCGAAATCATAATAAAGTAGCCAAATTAACACTAAACTAGTCCAAAAATAATTTTTTATACAAAAAGCAACGTTTTTTAACAATTTAATTAAAATTAATTTTTATAAACCTTTTAAAGTTTGAGTAAAGAGTTAAAACTAATATTTTTCAAGCATTGTGTGGTACTAAGGTACAGTTGATTGTAAAAGATCGTTGACTCTGCGCTAAGCCATTTCATGGATTGTATATTATTACATGTCACGCAATATGATATTGCGTAAAAATGAAAGTCCTCAAAAGCATGACATTGCCGTATACGTAGCTATAGGTGTCGTTTTACGAAAACCGGCATATTTCGAAGTCTGACATGGACAAAGACAAAAAAGGGGTTTTTAATTGTTCTAATATTTTTTTATTTTTCTTGTGACAAGCTATAATTTCTTGGGCCTCGCTAGAACTGCTCTAAAGAGAAATTTTTTAACAGTTACGTGATGGGTACCGTTGCGAGTTCTGAGAAAAAAGGACCATTACAGACTTTGAGAAAATCTTCACAAAAACGAAATACCGACGCACCAAATGAAAAATGAGCTTGACCCTTTAAAAATCATGTGTTTACCAGCTATATTTCTAATAGATAGCTAAACACGTCGTAAAGATACTCTGCACTGAAAATAGTTTTTATATTATAACAGATATAGAAAAATTTGAAAAATTTTTGTGATACACTCTGTCTTCGTCATAACACGAGGCGTATAATTTTCCGCGGATATATCTAATTTACCAGAATTTTGGGTCATTATTTAAACAATATACAGCTTTAGATAAAAGCTGTGTTTTGCCTCCAGGTGTCGCATTGTCTCAAGATGAAATTTTTGAAAGGATACCAGCGTGTAATGAAAATTTAGCCCCGTTTTTATATCAAACAAAAGTATATAATAGCTGTATATGATCTGATTTCTGTTGTAACGTCAGAAAAAAAATTATTTTGTATTAAAGACAAAATTTTTTTAAACCAAAATGCCTCTATAAATGCCGTTTTAACCGACTGGGACATGAAAAATTCCGTTTTTATAAAAAGGCCCATATGTCATTATGTGGATATACCTCGGTATGGGATGGTGGCGGGCATTTCGCCACACTCAGTGGCAGCGCCGCGCTGATAGAGCAAAAATCTATGTGAATTCGCGCTTGCATTCCCTCTCTTTACACATGTACGTGTATACTTATACGTTTACCAATCACTATCTTTCGCTTGAAAAATATATATACATATGGGTATTAAGGAGTTATGAAAAAAATTGTCATTTTATTGAGTACGGACCTTTAAAAAAGTCATTTTTTCGGACCAACAACATAAAAAGTGTTGAGTATTTTAGTTATCTTGAAGACATACAAAAATTAACCCGTTTTCGTACAACATAATGTCATAAATTACAGCGGAGACTAACGTTCGAGAGTTTTATTTTTTTTTTCACGAACTTGCACTTTCGCGCGTTACAGCTCCCCACAACGTAGGCCCAATGTTTTATGACTGCAAACAGGTAAAACTCACGTGAGACTAGTATTTGAGGGGAAAAAACAAAAACAAAAAAAACTACGAATATTTTCTCGATATTTTGAAATAAAAGACGATTGCTGAGAAAACACTCGAGAATGGTTATTAAGGTGGCTTGGGAGAATTTTGTTGGCTTGATCAAAACCTCTGAAATTCTGGACTTATGTAAATAAAGTATGCCAATTTGATTTACAATAAGAAAATACTGGGGTCATCGGCTTAATTTTTTCGCAAATCGCTACTGAAAATTCACCAATTTAAGGTAGCTCCCTTGCGAAAATCTACCGAATTATGTTTTTTTCATTCAATAGATTTTGATTACCTATGTACGATACCATAAGGGCCCCTCAAAAGTCAACGTTTTTCGACGGTAAATTTTTCAATAAATAGAGTTATTTTGATAAAACCAAAGTTCAAGATCAAGAAATTGCCAGAAAAGTACCGTGAAATTATGATTGTGAAAATAGGGAGATGTTGCGAGGCAAGCCAGATTAATATTTTATACTTTTCTTTTGATTTTCTCTTAAGTTAAGTCGTTGACCCTATATTTTTAAGAATTTAATATATTCTTTGTAAAAAAAACACACAAGAACTGTTTTAAATTTTTAAGGATAACCAAAGGTTTCCGGAGATATAGTCGATTTTGTGACCACTATTAATAAGAGTAGGTGTTGAGGTAACTCCCTTGACTACTGCTCTATAGTCAAGTAGGAGAGTTTCACTTGTGTATGTATACGTATATACATACATCAGTGTTCGTATTCTGCTACAGTCATTTATAACCATGAAGCTGATTTTTACATCTTCCTTGGCAAATATCTTTGGAAAATGCCCCATTACCAGCATTCTACACGACAGGATTGAGAAGAACAGAGATTTTTCTACAAGGACATCATAATTTGTCTTCTCAGGTTTTTTATTGTGAGTTGGGAAATGCCTGTAAAGCTGATATTTTGATGCTTTGCCATTTGAGCTCGTGTTAAACAGTTCAACTTTGAGCTGAAATATCTCGAGATTTTGCCTTACTTGGGGTATAAACAAGGACACCGTTGTATTCAGTAGATCAAAATCTATTGAATGCAATAAATATAATTCGGTAGGTTTTCGCAAGGGAGCTACCTTAACTCATTAACGATACTTTTACAGCTGAGGTATAAGCACCCTCGATTTTGTGATATACGAGACGAAAATTTAGCATTTTTTGGTTCGACTAATTGACCTATACCTACTGTATATGAGTGAATAGAAATTCCATCGATAGAGTCGAGTATAATAGCATCTTTTTTGCTGGGAGAGTGGTTTTGCAGAGCTACAGCAGAGTAAAGTTGGTTGCCTCGTCTCGGTGAGGTTAAGTTTTCAGTGAGTCGGAGAGCAGTCATTTCTGCGAGAAAAATTTCTGCTTTTTGCACAATAAGAGGTGAAGTAAAACTAACCCAAAGCGCAGGGCGCATATTCAATCGTTTTTTAAACTACAGATCAAAATTTGCGTACATGATAAACAGTTTGACAGCGAAAAACACGCAGGCACTTAAAGAAGCCTGTGCTGCCTAGCGCCCTCCCACCGGTACACTGAGCCAGAGATAAGTCTGACTGAGCTAGGATCTTTTTCGTCCGAACGCTTGAGTCGGGCTTCTTTTCGTCCGAACACGTCGGGTTGGGATACCTACTTGGGATCTTCTTCGTCCAGACGTGGCGAGCCGTACTTATTTTCGTTTAAACGCTCGAGTTGCGCTTATTTTCGTCCGAACACAACGAGTTGCTCCTGAGTGTCTATAAAGTTTATAAAATCAATATGAAATTAACTTAAATGATGAACTATGATGTCATTACAACTGAAACTACGCATCCTGGTTTTGAAACTATTATCCAAGAAGACTGTGATTGAATAATTATGGTAAGTTTTTACTTATAAAAAGCCGAAATGAATTTTTTTTAATACTAAATCTTTGATTTATAAACAGTACTTATGTGTATCTATATATCTGTCGCATCAGCAGCTTTACTTCACTAAATCATGCATTTGTTTTAAAAAGTATGTACCTAGTAAGAATGTTTACTAAATACAATTTTTTATTTCAAATGGTTTTGCAATAATTATTATAAGTATATTCAAAGACTTAAAATCATGTAACAAAAGGTAGCCAGTGAAATTTTTAGAAATAATTTTGGAAGTCTGAAAGTACTTTTACCTTCACCATACGTAGTTAATGATAAATAGCCCCTCGGGAGCATCTCTTGGTAGATTTTCATCGAATAGAATACGAATTATCGTTGAAATCAAATTTTTTTTTTTTTTAAAAGCGGAAAAATTTGTTGAATAATAAATACGAGTTTTACTCAGAAAAAGTCATGATTGCTAATGTAAGCGCGTGTTTCTTGACACCGAATAAACTTTTTTTTGAAATTTCCATATCAATGTTTTTCGAATAGTACTGTAATACTCAAGTAACTGTATCGAACAACAAATGCAACTTTCACCGAACTTTTTCCTCTGCTCCGATACGACACGAGCGTTAACATGGCCATCAAAGTATATGCTGTTGTGAAAGCCTTTTTTAAATGTGCGCGTGCAACAGTAAAGTTAATTAATCACAAACTACGGTTGTCCATTTGTAAGAGTTACTCGTTGCATTGTTTTCTCTTGGTGTTCGGCTTTACACGCGTACGCTGTTACAAAAACTGTTGGTGGTGTTGTAAAATTTTTAGACTTTCTGATTAAAAAAAAGAAATGTAAGAATATCCAACGCAGGTTAATTGTAACTATTATGAATTCTAGCTTTTTATTGATACTGAAGAGATAAAAAGTTTACTTGTTTTCGGATGCCTTTTCATGGAATGTCCTCATGTAGACGAGTACTGCACATTTTTGTATGTTGGCCAGTAACAATTTGATTTACCTATACAATACACGCACTCGCACGACTCCCGTAGCCTTTTGTGATATTACATAGGTATAGAAGTCATCTGTTACTTGGATCTTAGGTATCAAAAGTTATGTTAATAAAATGATGTTCCCTTGGGCTGGGTAGAAAATTTTTTTCCATCAATATCGTATTTTTAAAAGTATTCGTAACTACAAACCTTTAAATTTCAGCAGTTAAAAAAAATAAAAAAATAAAAAAAAAATAAAAAAAAATTAAAGACCTCATCAAAATACGAGCACGAAATAAAAGAAATAAACGATCCTCCGATCTATAGCGACCTCGCGCCGTGCACTTGATCACTTCTCACACTCTGTCGTGATGATTGTGACCTTTGGCCACACAATTAGGCTAACCCTATACACATTGTCATAGTCTCTTTCTGTCAGAGTGACAAAAAATGTAGTGTAAAATACACCACCAGCATGGCCGCGTTTTGCTACGCGGATGGCATAAAACACGTCTCGGGTGAATTGTATAGCGGCCAAAGGGGAATAAGAATAAAGGAGGAGGAGAAAAAAACGCTGAGCAAAGCAAAAAGTTCTCGACCGTGTGAAAATTGCATCACTCGTGTGTGTGGCTTACGTTGTATACGTTCATCAGTCGCTAATGAAGGTAATACATGGGATTGGCGATGTCGAGCGAAGTATGGATACGTACACATTTATACAGGCAGGCGAATTTCCGTGATTGCGAAAGTCCGAGGTGTATATATATATATATATATATGTAAGGAAGTATACTGCCTCAATATGATTGGTATTTCCCTCCCACTAATACAAGTATCGATAACATAAATTTAGAGCGGATAAACACGGGCAGAGGCAATTTAACCAAGCTCAGTGTAAGATCAAATAACGTTTAGTGAAAGCATATAACTGTAAAGGAGAGAACGGTAAACAATTAACATTGAATGTCGTTTCTTTGTTTTATAGGTGAGAAATGTAATTATTGTAAATATTGTTAGTAAGAAAGTTTGTTTGATAGTTAATACAAAACTTTGTTTTGCAGAGAAACCTTTGTGTTTTTTATTTACTACCACTTTCCCATAAATTTCAACATAGAACATTATATATACATGTATACGGTTCGCTTTGCCAAATTATTTGGCGTTTTTTTCGAGACTATACGAGCGATTCCAGGAAAAAAATCTCTTTGTTAGGAGTTCCTTGGAATTGGAAAAATTGGTTTTTCGAGACACACCTTTGGGACAAAGATTTTTTTCGCGGAGAAGGGATGATAGTGCAATTCAACGTAAGCCGCAACACGAAGTAACTTTGAAGTCTTTTTTAGTTTCTTGATTTACTTTGTGTTGAAAAAAAAAAAACTAGTCTTTTGTTAAATGTCAGGAGGATGAATTTCTTTCACGCGTTCCAGTTCTTTAGACAACAATTTACAGAACTTTTGTGATTCGAGCAGTAAGTAATCATTACCATCGAAAAATAAAAAAAAATATAATGTGTTGCGCGCTTCTTACGTGACACTTTCAAGACTTACGAATGTGCGTCTCAATCGTTAAGGGCTCCAGAATAACGATTTTTTTTAGCATTATGGTAATGGCAAATCAGTTGATACTTTTTTTGAAGCTTATTGCGAATTAACGTATTATAATGAACATGAATTTTCTGAAAATAGTTGTGGGTCTTGAAGTTTTCTAGCTTGTTTAGACCGCATGTACTTACATTTAGAAAAATTTTTAAAATCAAATATTCCACTTTGACGTATCAAAGTACTTCCTATTTTTTAATCAACTTGTGTATTTCGTTTCTCATTTTGTTTAAAAAAGTTGAACGCACTAGAGAGGAGATCTATTATTGTACATCTCCTTTTTGAGGGATCATTTCTATTTCATTTTTTTTTTTCACAAAAAATTATCGGAGACATGGGAATCGAATATTCTTTCAATTATCGTTTTCGTAAGGTGAAAAGTTGCACGAGTAATTTTCTCTAGTTGAAGTCCGTAGTTTTTAAAAATAAAACCAAAAGAAACAAAGTTATGTGCTTGGCAAACAAAAGCCAAGATTATTTTAGATACATACGTTCACTCAAATAATTATACAATTTAAAGGTGTAAATTACTTCAATCAGCCAACATGCGGCAATAGTAACGTAAAAATTACCCAATAACCCTGCGAAGAAGAAATTGAAAAAAAAACATCCTCAAGTAGATTCTTAGATGAAAAAAAAAAAAAAAAAATCAACTCTGTCGTTCGTGAGAAAATTGCAAGAAGCAAGTAAGTGTGTACACGTACATGCGATAGAAAATACACGATATCCCGGCATTAGTTGTATATATATTTGATTGGGTAACGCGCGCGGGGAAGGCAATTTATGTGCGGCACGTCTCCTTACCGCACCAACAGAGAGTTACGGGGGAGTTATTTATTCCGATATAGCATTGGTGGCACGAGAAAAAAAAAAGTGGGCAAATTCTGCTCGTACTGTTACTTAATCAATCTCAGCCATCTCGGTCTCAACTTTTCTCTCCGTAATACACCTTTACGGCAATCGCGGGCTTTTCTTCTCCTATAATTGGCATTGCACGCACGTGTATAATATAACACAACTCAAGATAAGGAGCCAACACGTGAATAAACAAAATTTAAAAAAATTGGCAACATTCTCATTAGAAAAATATTCATCGACGGATGCCGAACGAGCAGGTAAAAGCATAACCACTCATGCATCACTGGGAGGACTATCCAAAGTGAGCGCAAAAGGCTCGCAGCTCACCTCACCCGCACTCGGCCTATATGTATATATTATATTTATATTATAATGTACACGTACCATACGCTGGGAGCGAAAGATAGAAGAAGAAAAAACTTTAGCTCGAGATTTTTCGACTTTCTAATTGATTGAGATGTACAGGTATACGTATATATAAGTAGGTATAATCTACATCATAAAAAGCACCACGGCGAGCCGGTCGCGATTGCAGAACCACGTTGTAAGTACATGTACTCACGCGTCTTTCGTTTGGTTCCGCGAACCTTGTTTGACCCTCGCCTGTGTATACAAATACGTACATGGGTACCCTGTTCTGATTGATCAAAACCCATATATATCTATATGCAGGTATACTTACGTGCTCAATAATCGCACGTGCAGGTATAATACACACTTGTTTACGAACAATAAAATACTTACTTATACACATCATAAATATATAAGTAATGTAGGAATAAGAAGCCGAAGGAAGGTATACGCATTAGCGGGAGTTGTGTTATTAGGTGTATGTGTGTACAGTAAAAAAAGCTATGCATGGATGTATATTATACCTACGCACAACTATAAAATTTCACTCTTGCTAATTACGCGCTTGCGCTATACGTATATATAATATAATATAATATGTGTGAGCGTGTGCGAGTAAACACAATCGGCTGAACTTGTGCGGGGCATCAAATCATCATTATCATCGCCGCCGAGATCAACATTATCTTCATTCCCATCGTGTGAATTTCACTCCACGCGAGGGAGGGAGGGAGAAAACGAAGGTGGAGGTCGCGCGCAATATGATGTATAAGCAAAGCAGGAATAAGAAAGCGCGTGAGAAAAAAAAAAAAAAAAAAAAAAAAAAAAAAAAGAGAAATGAATCGCGAGGTGTTTTTCGATCCGGATAGATCACAGGGGAGTTTTTATCATCCCCTCGCTTGAGGTGTACGGAGGATGTATATATATAATCTTTATACGTATGAGGAGTCGCGGAGAGAGACATCACATCGGTGCAAGACATCACCTGCATACCACCTACAATAATAAGGTACATCGGATCCTATATATAAGTACATATACACCGTCTGGTGCGAGCTGGTAATCATAATTAATGCAACGGTATGCTCTTTGCTCGTCTTCACTGGTTATTGTTGCATTGTTTTATTACTTGCTCTTTTTCCGTCTTGGTCCAATTAAATCGGTATAGCCTCGCTGCCGCCGAGCGCCTCTCGTCTTTGATCCGCGCTGCTGTTGTTGCGAGGAAAATTAACGGGAGAGACAAGCGGCATGGAGGGTCGATGAGAGAGCTCTGCGGCGCATTTTAATTGCAAAATCCGGCACCGCTTGTCGTTCACTTCTTTCGGGAATGTTGTTGAATTTCTTTCAACTGGTAACAGAGTAGTTGTTTTTTTTTTTTTTTTTTTTTTTTCACTGCACCTATAGGGTTGTTCATTTTTCCATATGCGGTTTAAATGTGATGTCGAAATTATACTTTGCACCCGTGACAAATAAGGTGGTACGAGAGTAAGGTATTTCGACGAAATTTCAAAGACGATATAGTAGGTAACACCGATTTGGCTTATATAGTATATAAGGTTGTACGCGCACCTTTTTTTGTTTGTCTGTTTCCCCAACGATTTTCAACTATAGGGAGGTAAAGTACCCGCAAGCGTATAAATTCCAAAATATATATTTAAAACAACCCTTTGATTTGTGTACATGCAAACTTTGCATCCGTAAATTAATAATGTCGGCAACTCATCCAATAACGTATACCCAACATATATATAATCATAGTACCCAAAGTCGATGATGGCATCATCAATCTTATACATACTTACAGTGCCAATGGAGCCGAGCAATAAAAGCGCCCTCAATAGTCCCCGGTCCATAACGTTCATCAGAGCCAATAATCGACTTTCATTTATCATTCATCAAGCATTTACAGGCATACATACGAGAGAGCTTTGACCATAATACATTGTATAATGTGTAGGCACAGTAGGGCGTAACGCGGAGAAAAAGAGTAAAAGCAAGGAGCGCGCGACCAAGACAACGGGGTCGGTGACCACTTTAACAACGACACATTACGTCGACCACGGTATATAATATAATTATATAGTTATGTATGTATATAGCGATACCGAGGCGTACAATATGGGCACAGCTATACCGATTTCTCTTGGCGTGCAATGCAATATGAAACGCACTCTCTGGAGTAGGTAGAGTCGGGACGGTCCGTAATGCCGGTATCTAGGCTAATCTGCGAACGAAGCGCGCCGGTAATGTGACCGTTGAGGAAGAAGGAAAAAGGAATGCGGTATATACTGCAGTCTCCTGTTGTCGTCTCCCTTTTTCACCTGTGATGATGGTGATGATACATCATTATGTGTATACCAACACGGTCGCGAGGTGCGTGCGGAACAGGTTTCTTTTTAGCACACGGAGCGCGCGTCGGCGAATCGAGCGGGAAGGAAGATAGGGAGACCCGGAGAACGATGGGCGTTATCGAGTGTTTTATGACCTAGATGTAGGTATATTACACCTATGCCTACTGTCTTTTCGGTAGCCAGTCCGATCCGTTTCGAATCGGTATGATAAATCGCGTTACGCCGGGTGTGAAGATTAAAAACAAGATACGGGCAAAAGGAGCACGTAACTGTCGATGATGACTCGACGCCGATTCTTTTTTATATGGGTTGTATTTACGTGTACGAGATAACAATGTGATGTATATTGTTACGTCCAGACGCCTGTGCATGATGGCTCCGTGGCCCGGAGTTGAAATCCCAATTTGGAAAGAAATTTCATTCACAAGCATGAGGCTATTTTCTCCGTAGAGGTTGAGAAAACCCAACGTTTCTCCCGCTGTTTAACCCACTGATACCGTTTCGCCAGTTATGGATAACTTGGGTGGTGTCATGATAGCCCTTCGGGCAAAGATGAACATAAAAAAATAATAATAAATCAATATTTTCACGAAAACACCAATGTATGGTGTGATAAGTACACCCTATACCTATAAGAGAGTGGAGATCGTTATAAATATTTTCGTAACGCGGAAACGTGCGTGCCTGTGTAGTCTACATTATTATGTGTAAGTACACCCTCTTTTTTTTATATTAGCCCATTCTTTCAGCCGCTGTAACTGCGTCTACAACTGCGACGGGTGTGAGAACAGAAGCACGTGCACGCAAACTTTTGATACACGCTGCTATACATTGTAAGTATATAAGCAGTAGGTGGATTTCTTTTTTTTTCTCTCATTTTGACATTGTTTTGGATTTTCGGTGTGATGAGGTACGTATGATGTCTCATGTTTTTCGACTGTTCTTACTTGGTTCGGATTCATGACAAACTTTCGCACAGATTGGTGCCTTTCGGCCAGTGTTTGCAGAAATCGGGGATTCCCCGCGTTGGCTCGAAACGGTTTGGAAATTCAATGATGGCAAATTCGCGGAAAAATCAGCGTTATAATTGCTCTAGTAAAGCTCGTTGGACCTTTTTTTCATGAAACCATCTCGAATACACGAGGTTCTTTAATATATTCAAGCGGTACATTTTATCTTTCGTACGTATCAAACCCTCCAACGTGAAAATGTCGAGCCGTAACGGATCTTTAAGGTTAAAAATACGCACAAGTGGAACGAAAATGTTGAAAACTCGACTTGTCTCCTCTGCGATCGATCGGATCAAGTGAGCGGTTTTCATATATAATTATTGTAGTAATACCTCGACTGGTCTAGTTGTTGTTCGGCACTATATCTGAATTTGTGATAAGCAGTCAAAATAAAAAAAAGAATCATTCCTTCTAGGAATCCAACGAGTTTGCAAGGCATAAATGGATGCTGATAAATTACATTGCACCTGCTTATACTGTGCATCAGTTGACTAATACAACATTTCTCGTATGCTTCTGCTGTGCGCAAGTAACGCAGTACGTGTAACACATTGTATTGTATTTTGAAAACTTTACGCGCGTATATGAACACGTTTAACACACTTAACTCGGCGCAATTTCGTATCTTTGCGAAACGATCGGAGCAAGTTAACGCTATCGATCGCTATTTTCAATCGCGAGCGGTGCAACTCAAGTTGAACAGTACGAGATAAATTTTTTGTTTCCCAAGTCCACGCGCGCAAAGCACCGAAAGATGCACATCCCTGATAATACACGTACTCGTGTATACACGTATAGTATAGAAACATCCTCTAATTACACACTTTACAAGTTGATCCCTACGCGCATTACCGATGGAACATAACCCTCCCCCTTTAACCGATAAATGAAGCAACAAAAAAAAAAAAACAACTCCGGTCACCGGCAACAAGCCTTTACCGCAGATAACTAACCCGAGAAGAGGAAGAGGAAAAAACGAAAGAGTCATCTCACGAACGATTCCCACGATCCACTAACCGTAAAGAACAAAAACAACATCGATACATCTGTAGGTACGTGTGGGCACAAGAGTTGTATACTATATTATATACTCACTTGCTCGAGAGGTAGATACGACGACGAGGGAAGATCAAGCCGGCGAGCGGGAAGGATACAAATGGCCCCACAGGTCGTCGGATGTGAGCCGTGTAGCATCTCCTGGTCGCGCTCTTCGGATCCTCGATTTATTGGACAAAGTGTCTCCACTTATTCCACTTGCCGGCCAATTTTTTTACCCACGGTCGCACATTCTTTCCTTTCTCGCCTGGAGCGCTAGACTTTTTTTTTTTCCTCCGGATCTTCCAAGATGCTTCGGTTCGTGGGTCGGAAAAATTATTGCATACTTTGTTGTTACTTCACATGGCTTCTTGTGATGCGGCTGAGACGAGGCACTTCTTCACCATGCGTTTCCCCGCTTCGTTTTGTTTTTCACCACTCGCGATACTTTTCCTGTCATTTTCCACTGATTTGATTTCGAGGGGTGTTTTCGTTTTTTTCTTTTTCGTTGACACCCGATTTTCGTTGGTTTTTGGGTGGGAACGAGAAAAATATTAATTTGAAATAAATCGGTCGAAACAGTATAAAATCGTCAAAAATCAAATAACTGTACCAACCGGTAATGCGGTAAATGATGAAACTTTTGTCAGTTTAATCGACGCTAAAACCACTCAATCAAAGTTAGTAGCTTGACTGTAACTAAAAAATACTTTCTGATTGCAAATCAAAAGTTTAGAGGGCGTACAATCAAGATTCAGCTCAAAGTGACGTATCTGTTTGAAAAACGAGGAGAAAAATCCAGCACTGAAACTGAAAGTCCCCTTCACTGTTTATTTTATTTTTTCACAAATTACGATTTTTTGGAAAGAAAAAAAAAAAAAAAAAAAAAAAAAAAAAAAAAAAAAAGAGCACATGTGCACACACCAGAAACGTAAATAAAAATAAATAACACAGTAAAACTGTGCCAGCAGCGCGTGTTGCTGCGGCCGCGGCCGGTGACGGACTAACGTGATCCGCGCTTCTCTCCACAGTACGTAAGTAAGTATCCTCTCTCTTTGCGAGCTTAGCGCAGCGATTCATATGATTTAGGTCACCAGCACGCGCGCCCATACGAACCATCAGACACCGCTGGTACACCTTGTACCTATCTCCTGGTAGCTGCTAGGCTACTTAACTGCGCTCCAAAGTGAACGTGTGTACCTGCGTGCGCTGTATACAGCATATATAACTATACAGACAGGGTTCGTGCTTCATCTACTGCTAAGCAATACCAAGCATTGAAAGGAAAACGGCGCGTACACTTTTTTTTTTTGTAAAAAAATAGTTACTTCGGTCATTATCGAGCGAGCAGATCGAGCAAGGCTAATAATACAAATCGGTGCTGACCCGTTCTGCTTTGATACCCTGTTGGGGTCGGGACAGTTTTTTTCAACACCGCGGTATTTTCTTTTGCCTAAAATGCAAATTTTAATAGGACGATAATAAGTATCGGTATTAATTCAAAACCTCAATGATTGGTACACATCCAATGTTTATTAAAATAATTCTTAATATAGACAAGTTGTCTGTACAATTGGTGTCTTTAGGATGTATGGCAACAAGAGTAGCTAAAAGATAGGTCGAAAGAACAAAAACAAATACACCTAGTTTTACATAAGCTAAAGAAAAAAATCAACGTCAACTGTACAGCTACTCTAAAGTAAAATCAACGTATAAAGAAGAAAAAAAAGAGCAACGTTTATTCCTGCAATATTAAAAATATCTCTCCCTCTGAACGTCTATATCACGTATTTTCCTTCGGCACTAGGGAAAATAATTTTTTTGTTTTTGTGTGTAGGCACGTTTCAAATCATTTACTGACTGTACATAATAGTCTTTGGTTTGAGCTCAATGAACTTGGTGTAATTCAGCTGCAAAACGACATAGCTGCGGTTCTCGAAGACGCGATGGAACGGATGGGCGTTGCCGTGGAATAGCGTCGGGCACACCGGTACCTGGCCTTCGTTTTTTGCTTTGCCCCTATCGACAAAGTCCCATAGTTCCAGCATTTTGCAACCTGGTTTCCTGTGTAAGTCGAAAATTTCTCTGAATTTAAATTAACAAAACAAAAATAATTAGGCATTCCCGTGTATCGGTCGTGCCCGAAAATTATCGTTTGTCTTTACTTAAATTCAATACAAGTGATAATTTTCTCGTTTCAAAATACAGAAATGCATAATAATACCAATATCCATATCCATAGCATAGGCCTTCTTCAATGACAAGATAGTCCACATGTAATTTCATTAATGTTTCGTGAACCTCAGCTACGGATTTCCTGCTGAATATTTCATAAACCTTCATCGTTTTTTCGCTAAAATCATTTGAACGGTTAATTAAATTTTTAATGGACATATTATTGTCAAGTTTGATTTAACAAACTTACTGCATCTCTTTACTTTCGTAATAAGGATTGTTAACAACTGGCCTCTTTGTTGATAACATGATATTTGCCATTAGAGACATTTGACCAGCAAAAGATGCTGTTTTTGGCGTTGACGTCTGTATCCACTCGAGTACTTCCTCTTGATCCACATTACTGTATTCTCCTGCAACGAGACCAATGATTTTTAATATTTTTTCAACTATCCTGTACATAAATGGCTTACCGACGAAATCTCGCTCCTTAAGCACACGCTGGAATCCATGATAAGACATCAAGGCGAGTATAAGCGCGATCAGAGCACCTTGCGTTGTTTTCTTCTTGATCCCCAACTTTTCGAGGTATCGTTTGCTAGAAACTTGTCCAGCGAGGATACACAAATGGGGCGTCATAAATAGCTTCAACCGCATGACAAACACCGCCATAATGACAAAAGCTCCCATTTGCAGCATGTTGTAGGCAACATGTGGTTCGATGCATCCTGGAAAGCCCTGTGACCTCAAGTTCCTGTACCAGTAGTACAGAATCAGAAAACCCGCGAGAATGGCAGTTGGCAGCAGGAAAGTTTTCACGATTGCTTCGTAATTCTCGTACTTTAAAAAATCGAATTCAGGAGCGCATGTGTACAAAAGCGTGTGAAAATCCTTGTAAGATGATATTTTTGAGCGCAAGATGTTGAAAATGTGCTCGTCATCGGAGTTGGACGATAACGCGATCTTGAATAGTTTGCTGAAGACAAGAGTGCACGCGATTTCCAATAACGTCATTGTTTTAGGATCATAATGGCGGGATGATAAAAAGTGACTGAGTTCCGATGTGAAACAGCTTACGATGAGCAACGCCAAGTGTATCGAATTCATGAGGAAGGAGTTGCCCGTTACAGCGAACACCAAGCCAACTGCGAGCAAGTGAATCGTTATAAAAAATCTGTACATGCTGACGTCGATTATTCGCAGCCATTTGAGAATCAACATTGCTATTGTCTGGGTCACAAATACAAATTGAGAGAACTGCCAGCTTTGCAGACAGAAACCCGATAATACTGTCAAGTCCTGAAGAAATGCGTTAAAATTTTATGAATTACTCGTTTAATAATGAAATGCTTTGCTTTCAAGAGGACTAACTCACAACGTATGTCGAGGTGGTTTCCGGTTTTTTCTTCTTTTTCAAAATTTCCGACAGCAAGAACATCTGTAAGAGCAGAGCAGGATAAGCAAAGCTCTCTCTCAAAGGTGGTGTCCACTGTACTCTGGTACATTCTGTGTGATTGAAAAAAAACGAAGCTACAGCTATTAGGCCTCCGATGACGGATCCACTCAGATTGGCCCCAAAAAGAAATATTGTGTATCCAGTGACTAGCGCGCACAGCCATACGAATTCCAAGTAAAAATACACTGGCACTCCTATACCCTCACAGCTGGTTATTGGTGCCAAGCCATGGCCTCTTTCAATCTTCAAAATGGTACATTTATTTTTATACGTGAATACAGTGATTAAAATTCATTTAAAATTTCACTCACCTGCCAACATTGTGGCTTTGGCAGAAGACCGAAAAATTTCATAATATGATAAAACATACCAATGTTCACTTCTGGTCCAAGACTATATTTACTTTCGGCATTGATGACGTTTGGATATTCCGATAGATTGTCGTGGTGCACTTTTTGCATCCCCTCGTAAAAAGTTCGAGATTCAACTATTGTTTTGAAATATGAATAATACATCCCCTAGGACATAGTTCAAGCAATAATGCAACGATGAGTATAATAATAGTAGTGCTAAAGTATAATGACAACAAAGAGAGAATGAATGTTGTGTGTGGATAAAAATGAAGTGACAAACCATTTCTGTTCTAAACGACATTTCCCTCTCAAGCTCCGACAAATGAGAAAAGTGTCTTTCATTTTCAAACAACGTTGACACATGCCAGCGATGTAAAATTCCAAATCCTAGAGCTAAAGACAACATGAACACGAAAATCAGTCATTGGTTCCTCAAAGTTTTTTTTGGATACACTTACCTAATATTACTTTGAGGGAGAAGTAAATCCTCGACTCCCCTTCCATTATTCCAAAGGTCTAACCTCACAGCTTCTTGTCAATTCCTTTGAACGAGATTTCACAAAAAAATTTATCTTCTTTCTCACTTCGAATTCATCTCGACAATGTAACATTCTATTTTTAAAAGAGAAATCCACGAGCAGCGTCAACTTGGGTTTTGACAGGTTTTGAATCGACAGCCCATCACGATTTATCTTAAGTATATATACTATATGTTTACTTCGTTAATTTTGCATGTCCTCTGCAATCTGTAACCTGCAGCAGCACTCCGACAACTCGACTGCATAGTCTGCTGCGGTATCCGAAATTCCGAATAAACAAAAGTCCAAAATTCATTCGATTGAAGCACCCTGAACATCTTGTGTATCTACAAGTCATTTCTGATTATCCACGTAAATGATTGGTTGGCAAAATCTGAATAAAAAATACTAGTTGAACAAAACAAATTATTCTTAAATAACCCAGTTCAAAAGTTCGCGGTACACCCGAGTCTGCGTGGGTGGATGGGGAAAAATGGAAAATCAGGAAAACGACCAATGACCATTCCGGAGCTTTCATGTCAGCCTATAGCTCTTCAGCTTCAACGCTCGCTCGCGGATTTTCATTTCTGTCTTTGTTGCACGTAAATAGTCAATTCGTCATTCTTTTAAAGAATTTCTTTATCACTGCGACTTCCACACTACTTCGACAAATACATATAGGTATATACTCTGGTGGTCTGGTATACTTACTTATATACATACTTCTTTCACACAATTCCGGAAAATTCGTTCATCGACTCATCGTAGATAGTCATCTTAAGTACTCGTGTAGACGTGTACTTACTCTGTCGTGCAGTGGCCGAAACTTACTTATCGTTGTCGTCAATTGTCAAAGTGAAAGTCTAGACTTTAGAGGAGACTTGTCAATTCATCGCGCGCGCAAGTCGTCATTTTGGTCTGGGAATCGACTGATAGTGTTTCGTGTGTGATGTAATTTTCAAACAAAAGAACCAGACTGTAAATGGTTACTTGGTTGCCAAAAAGTTCCGTGAATTGCTTGTCGTGAGTGCAGTGTCGTCGCCCAGGGTCATAGAATCGTCACCTGCAAATTTGCGTTGTCTTGAATGTTGTTAACGTTCGGTGTACGGCAGTTTCTCAAGCCAAGAGTAAATAAAAGTGTCGTCCATAGGAAGACGTCGAGGAGGCCGTCTTCGTCGTTGTCGATGAATTCTCTGCAGAGTCTGTTCTAACCTAAAGAGTAAGAAGGTGACACTTTCTGCGCTTTTGTTCATCAATACCTACACACACCGAGAGATATCTGTTGTTTGGTGAACCAAATCATAGTCGAACGTGCGTCGAGTGCAGGTAATTTTCAAGCTAATTCATGGAAAGTTTAGTCATTTGATGTTTTAGATCGTGACGCCTGCTTTGTTGATGTTTACGTTGGTTGGTCAGTCCATGTTTTGTTTTC
The DNA here is from genome assembly GCF_000648655.2 of Copidosoma floridanum. Next base: position 199,743 of record NW_019379641.1, read on the forward strand.
ATTGTCGTATTTTGACACACGAGCGATTTGGCCATTCTGGGCTCTAGCTCTAAACGACATCTACATACTAGTATTTGTATTTATCGATTGATTTACAATACTTAAAGATTAAAGCATATTTCTCATTTTTTGTGTATTAAAATCTGACGTCAACTTTACACCATTTGTTGTGTGAATTGTAGGCTTCCATCGAGCAGCTTAGGTAGAACAAGAAATCGTTCTTGCAAAGAAGACTGAAAAACGGAAGAAACAATCAACAACCACACGGGAGAGAAATAAATCAGAGTCTCTCTGGAAGTTTTGGTTATGAAAGAATTGGGTCGGTTGTCGGTTGATAATAGGGGGATGCCATGCTGCCAGTACAGTCTCTGAGCCAGAAAGAGGTGGCAGCTACGACAACAGAAATGGCAGACGAGCTGCTACCTGCCAGTCTGGAGAAGCTCGAGATCGACCAGCTTTCCCAGGGCTCCTGTCATCAGTGAGTTTTGATGACTTGTCTGTTATTATACCTGGTTCGGTTAATTTGTCAAAATGTCAATCTTTTGAAGCTCGATGGTTTTGACTGAAACTTCATTTCATTGAATTTTATTTCATTGAATCTCAGTTTTGATGTGTAAGAAATATTTCAGCATATACGAACAAATTTTTTGTAACCAACTGGTGGAGTAACATTGAGATTAAATGTATTTGTATGCAAACCTAACATTTTTTAACAATAGTTAAGAAGTTTTTAATTTAGTATCGTTGATCATTTGTTTGTATTCATTGTTGGATATGACCACAAGGTTGGTCAATTTATTTCATAATCAGGTTTATTTTAAAACTGGATTTATTTTGGTTTACCTCTAAGGTCTGTGATTGCTCAATTGTTTTTAAAGTATATATATTGATTAAACAACTTTATTAATATATCAACAAACATATTTCATGTTTTATTTTCAACTCTGACTGTTTTTTTCCTTTTTAGTAGCAGCTAAATTTTACTTTCATTGTTAGCTCACTAGCTAAAAATGTCATGTATGTCATGAGTGAATAAATTACATTTTTTTTAATAAATTTTGCATATTAAAGAAAAAAATGGATCCAAATGAGCACTCCAAGGTTGTGTACAAAAAGAATTTGGCAAGATGCCAAGCATAAATTAAAATCTCTAAAATTTCATTTTCTCATTCAGCTAAATAAGTTTAAATTTCTTGTATCTTATACAATCACAAAAGCTTCTCAACATATAATTGATATTTGTAAAATATATTTAGAAAAATAGAACAAAAGCATCAGTAAAATGTCATCGCCTTCAACGTCGTGTGATTTCAGAGCATTGAACGATAAATCGGCAGCATTAAGCCCCTTGCCTGGTTGCAAATGTTATAAACGAAACAACGGAGATTTTTCTCGGCGGTACACGAGGAAAACGTTGCCGATCAAAGCTTGCACCGACTGCAGTCGAGCATCGCTCGCGCTCACATTGCGTAGGCCGAAAAAGAAAAACTCCATCATCCGCGAGGCTGTTTTGAAATTGTGCAGTTCAGATCCTACGCGTCCAAGCGACAACCACGCCAGTACACTCCTCGAGAAAGCTTGCAAGCTTAGCATCTCAAAGTAAGCTCCAGAATGAACCATTTTGAAAATAGCCGTGCAAAGGTAACAAAAGTGTTAACGTCTCGTTTATAAAAATTGTAGGAAAATAAAAATCTTTGGTCACGGCTCGATGACCAAGGACTTTGGAGCTTTGAAAATCAGTCTCAAGGACTCGGAGGCGAAAGACGACAGCAGCATTCCCGAGACCGACTATCAGGCCAACAGTTTCCAGCGAGCTCGCAGCAATACGATGCCGAGCTTAAAAGCGTCGGACGAAAGTAGCCTCGTGTCAAACGCGCAGCAGCAGGTATCAGGTGCAAGTAACAATACGTGCTCGTTGCAGGCGCGCATGTCCGCGCCCTCGTGCGATGTGACCATAGACGAGCTCGCGAGTTATTTCGAGGAATATGTTCATATTCCCAAGAAGATGTCACACATGGCTGAGATGATGTACATTTAATGTACCGTCCGCTTGTCCGGTCCTCGTGTTTGTAACGCGCTTTCTCATTAGATGCTTTACAAACGACTCGAAATAATGATTGCCGTTTCCTTTTCTTTTCTTTTTTTTCATTTTGGCGCTTTGATAGCAGCTTACGTACCGTTAGGGTCCATCTCTTGTCAGTTTCGCCATAGTGTTTTACAACCTGGCATGAATATTTATTGTTTGAATTTAAAACTTTAGTGTAAATTGCGCACTGCTTTGCAAGGTACTGTTAATCTTCAAATATCAAAGTATATTTGTACAAATAAAATTTAACGAAATGAGTTATGAAGAGTAAATTTTTTTCTTAATTCAATTGATGTTTATGATTGAAAAGAAACCGCAGTTATTTGAAGCTGATATTATATCTTGATCTACTGTAAGAGCAAGAACAATCTTAGGAGCTAAGGTGCTGTTGAAAATAATGGCACAAAGCCACAAAAGCCACTTACACTTGTTAGTCTCGTACCGAAAGGTTGTCTTGTGTATCGTTCTCGTATTAACTATATGTTTTCCCCTAGGTTACTTTACTGTTTCGTTTGGTACCTAAACCTAAATTACATCATATACGTATTAATATAATGTAGATTGAGAATAAAAGTTAAGTAAGTAGGTTATGGTATTTCCTTAATTATTTACTTATGCTTTTACGTATTATAAAGTGACATTCATTTATTCATTTAAGTGTTTTCGTTTTTAAGATCAAAAATCGTTGATTTAGAACTTTATAAAGACTGTATATGTATTAACACCGTAACCATTTAACGCCTAAGGCAGGATATATAAGTATTAGTAATCTTTATGCAGTAAAATTCAAATTTGAATTAAANATGCTTAAACCACCTTCAAGAATCAACTGAATTATATCTTATCGTTTCCAGTTGTTAATTAAAACAGAAAAGTAACACGTTATAGTTGATGTTGCATCTCAAGCTGTTAATACCTTAGTTTTTTCTTATTACGTAGCATAAATTTTTTTCCATAAGTCAGAACCAACTGCAATAAAGTCTGACTCGATTAATTCTTGGTTCAACTAATTTTTTCGAGCCTTATTATTTTACGTTCAAGTATCCATAAAATTAATTGCTAACAATAGTATGGTCAGTTAACAAAGTCAACAAAGCAAATCAACGACAGTTAAGTTAATGAAGTACCCTGTAGCTTATCTTTTACGTCACAGTATTTTATGCTTTTACGTAGAATTTCATAGTTTTTAAGCTGTATTTCGGAATTTATAGCATGAACGTTGCTACTTATAACCATTTATTCGTATAAATTTTTTTTACAATCATGTATATATCCGGTGATATCGAAAAAAGTAATCAAGAATAAAATTTATAAATGCAACCACAACTTGCTACTTGTTTATTTATTTATTCGTGTTATGTTTTTTCCTTTTCATCTCCTTATAATTTGGGAAAATATATCCAACTCATTGGTAAAGGTATAATATATGGGTAATTCTTTTACAAAACGGATGAATTGAGGCAAAATCTGATGAACACATTTTTTTTTAGCTAAAACTTTTTTTATGGGTTCTATATCAAGAAAAAAATGATTTTCAGGTGCAAAAAAAACTTTCACCCCCCTATTTAAAAAAAAAAAAAATGTTTCAGCCAAATAAAAAATGAGTCGGTCATAATCATGTTCGGTTTGTATAATAGTTCTAAATGTAGAGTTAGGTATACAATATGCGGTTTGTCAAAATAAAAAAAAGCAAAATTACATATATCGTACTTATGATTCATAATATATTTATCTTCATTTGCATATACATAATAATCATGTCATATTACAAAATAATAATTAAATTACTTAAGAATATTTATTTCATGTATACAATAATCATATAAAAAAAGACTTTGGTACATAAAAAAGATTACGACAGCATATTAATCTTAACAAAATTCAACCCTTATCCGTCTTGTGTGTGTTATGGTATCGATTGTTTTCATTCGTTAACTAAAAAACTACAGTAGAAAATCGAAACGGGAAAAGTCGGGCTTTTTCTCTTCCACGTACACACACCCAAATGCAGGCATTCGTTCCCTACGTGAGAGTGAGACGCGAAACACGTGGTAATAAATTAACAAAAATTAAAAGAAATGCTTGTGAGGAAATATCGGTCGACGAGCCGCACCGACAACGAAGTTGCGCTTCGTCACTACAAAAACCAAGTTCTGTCTTTCGCTCCCCAGCAACACTGCACGCGTTTCACTACACAATCGGCGCACCTCTCCTTTGTTCTTAAAACGAGCGTTTGAAATTTTCTATTTTTAATTTCACATGCGTAATTCACCATTATTTTTTACGCATCGGCGCTCTTGTAATTTTTCGTTTTTCCAACCAATTCAGGTTTCGCGCACATTCCGTCACTCATATCACAGATAACATTCTCGCCTCCATCAGAGTTGACCCGCGGTGGATACCAACAAAACGCGTTGCTACGTTTTTTTTTTTTTTTTTTTTCTTTATTATTGCTAATGCAAGAGAGAGAGAGAGAGAGAGAGAGAGAGACGTTCAACTTAAACCAAAACGGATACAAAATTATATCCACACAGTTTCGAAACTACGCTATACACACACGTTGTCATGAATCTTTGTATACGAAAGGACGAGTTTGACTTTTTTCTTTCTTTTTTTATTTAATATATATATATATATATATATGTATAATTGTCGATTCGAAACAGACCTACTTCTTAAAAATACTATGTTAAAAATTACTTTACCAAGACCTCGTCGTTACTTCAATAACCCTTTTTTATCCAGTGATGGGTTACAGTTAAACCTTTTTCTCCTTCGTTCAGTCGGCATCACGTAAAAATGACTCTACAAAAACCATTTATACAGACATTCCGTGTCATGGTGACTGTTGTCATGTGCGACTTACGTTTATGTATTTTTGTTTTGTTTTTTGTTTTTTTTTGTTATTTTTTTTTTTTATACATCAGTAAACAATAAATAACGATTACCGGCGTCGCGCGCGCGCGCACATCTACCTATACGTGTTTCTGGAATTGTGGACGTGCGCTATTATGGCACCTGGAGTCAATCGTCGTTGATACTTTGCACTGAACTGTGTGATTCTTTGTTATCGGCTACCTATCGAACGATATTCAGTGCGTATACAGAAGCACCTTTGCCAGGGTCGGCTNTTTTTTTTTTTTTTTTTTTTTTTTTTTTTTTTTTTTTTTTTTTTTTTTGCGGAAATTGAGGCTCCGTCGGATTGAAAGCACATTTTGTATAAACAAAGTATCGTACTGGTGGATCTATTTAAATGTACTTTTTTCAGGCTTCTACGAATGTGCGGATACAATACATAATAGTCGACTCGGTAAAAATATATTTATCTTCATGCTTCTGTTTTTTTTTCTTTTGCTGTTCGAGGAAATAACAACTGATTACCAAAATGGATTTCGAGTATATGTACATTTTTCTTGAGGTAAAATCGGCGAAATTGACGAGTTGGAAGGGAATAATCGTTTTTTGAACAAATGCAATTAATCCATTTCAAACTCTCAATTTCTCCCTTACAATGAATCTTTATAAATCGTTATGAAAAGGTTTGAAAATTTGTATCGACAATCGTTTGAAAATGCATTTATTTTGTCGATCCTACAGTTAATTTAACAATCAATTGTCTCTGAATTAACACTTATATGTATTTGGCTCGAGTAAAAATAGTCGTTTGTATTTTTGTCGTTCATCAACCGCCATCATTCCTCCTGAGTGTGACTTTTGAAATGTTAAATTAGAGCATCACGTGTACGCGCAATTATTTGTAGTGATTAGTATAGCAAACAATCAAAAACTTTTGTTCAAAAATGTAAAATCGATGATTTTCAGCTAATGTTTCGAACAAGCGATCACCTTGTACTTTTGCGTGTGCAACACATATATAAATCAATACATAACTCTAGGTAAAAAATGCGACTATCGTGTACTGTTGAGGTATATTATCAGTATATTGACTTGAGCGAATGTTGGAATAATTTTCAAGTAACATGAAATAAGTACGCCATTGCTACAGAGCTGAGAGAAAGAGAGCCTCGTTTTTAAGTTCGAACATGTTTGTTTTTCTAAGAAGCACTTAAACATAATTTACATTAATAAGGTATATAGCTGTGATGCACCAGAGGATAAGGATAATCATGTACAAGTGAGAGATTCTTTCTTCCATACCTCCAACTTATGAGACATTCAGTCTTCAAAACCATAAACAAATTCATGGAAAACTTGACGAGTTAAATGCAATTTTTTTTTTGGTCTGTAAAAAGTCTAATTTCTATTTTTTTAATGTTATTTATAGTGTCTAATTAGTACGAATTTTGGTAAAAACTTACAAAATTTCTTACAAATCAGGTCTAGTTTCCTGATTTGTATCTTCTCAAATTTTCGTATTCAAGACTATACATATAACACCTATATAACAACTTTGGAGTCTAATCTGTTATGACGAGCAAGTGGGTGTACAAAAAAATAAGGAAATTTCAGTTGTTACATACAGCGTGGCTGAAATTTTATTACTTTTCGAGAATGCGTTTGTTATTTTTTTTTACTATTTACTTTGACTAAGAGTTGAAAGTCTGGCAGTTACTTTTTAACCATCGAGAATTAATTTGTCGAAACTCAATTGGTCCCCAGGTTAAGTAAATAAAAATCGCAATTTCAAAAGTACAGGAAATCTGCACTTTTACAGTCTTGGGTAGAAAAATTGTGCGACACCTAGTTTTCGTATTCGAGAACAGTCGATTGGATTTTTGAGCTGATCATGGTCACATTTTCTATTTAACTTTGAATATCATTCTACTCTATGACTTTCTTCGCAAATGCTGAAATTCGCTTTTGAAATATTTACCTGTACTCAGTCAAAAATGTTATTCGCCGTCGCGTAGAAAAAAGTAGGTATAATTATCAATACTCAAACGCTCGTATTGCTTCATTGAGTTTCGAATGATCGAATCACTTCTTGCACAAATGCTTGTAAATTATTTAAAAATGTTGTTGGGCACTAAAAAATTTTGGATTCAAAAAGTTATTTTAGCACTTTGAGATTTGTCTTGGGAGTAGAAGAAAAAAGCACTTTGTCGAAAAAAAAGCCATTCGATTATCTTGTAACACACATCATTTTCCAACGCGTTTCCACTTTTCACTACTCCACGGATCCTACAGTATGTGTGTATATTATGTGTACGTGTATATAATTTTTCTCGTAACGCGTAATTGAGCGAGATTAAGTTTGAATCGTGCGCGAATTGCGCAACGCTGACCCAAAAACTTGCTTACCCCCCTTTTTACGTTATTACCGCAATCACTGTTAGGCAATTTCCATAGCTCTAATGGTGTACATGTCACCACTGTTTATTCTTTCTAAGATATTTGTCTGCAGTGTATATGCTTTTTAAGGCCGAGTTAAGCAATGATATTTGTGTTTTTTCTCTTATCGAGGTGTAAAATCAATGAATATAAAAAATACGTTTTTTAAGCTATTTTTCATCCCAATAATTTGAAAATTCTTGATATCTACTATGCATGCCTAACAGTGACCTGTATGTTACATTTGTTCGAAATTCATTTTATAGAGAGACGAAATGCAGTTTTGAATTAATAATACATGGAGGGATATACGCGTCAACTGTAAAGAGACACCATTGTCGTGGAGATGATGCAAAATTGTTTTTGTTATTTTCTAACATGTACAATATTTAAAAAAAAAAGTTGTGCCATTTTTCGCAGATTATACTTCACAGTAACATCCATTGCTAATGATGAAGTTGATTATTTTTCTGTTTTTCTAGTTATTTGGCTAAATAATAAACTGTTTCATTCGTCATCCGCTCGTTTTTATTTAGAAACTTTTTTTTTCTACGGATGGTTTGAAACTTTGTTGGATACATTTATTACATTATTTTGTTTTTTATGGCGATATCGTCTTTATTATAATCATCTAAACGAGTAATATATAATTTTTCTAGTTTATCATGTGAAGGAAAATAGAATCTACTCGGAGAATATTAGTCAAAGTTACCAACGCTTAAATTTTTACAATTTCCTTGATTTTTTTTTTTTTAACTATTTTACATCGCTTTTTTTATGTCTCTTAAAAACGATTTTACATGAAATAACAATCACGTCCCGTACAAAGAATCGAATGAGGCAAAGAAATTGGAAAATTTCAATGTTAGTTTTTACGTGACAAAGCTCCGTTCGCGCTTGCGATTTTAATTATCAAGTTGTCAGAGTCATGGTTCAGTTTTGGGCAGTTTGAATCACAGCGAAAAATCGAGAAAAGAACAGTTATTTTTCCCTGCTTTTAATTCATCACGCATTAAATTTACATACAAATAATCTCTAACGCTTACCTTCTCAACTCTAAACTCAATCAACAGTTTTGCTCTACAATGTCTTTTACCTCCCTATACCTTACGTCTTTGTCAATATAAATATAATCTAACTCTGAAGTGTTTCCGCTTCCTGTACCTGGACTCGAAATGTCTTTTCAACTTTATTATTATTATTACTTTTTTATTCATTCGTTTTATCTATAAATCGTAACTGTCTCTAACAGACTAATTCGCAGTTACACGGTAACTAGTTTTACATCCTAACAGTATGTATATATATATATATATATGTATAATTGTCGATTCGAAACAGACCTACTTCTTAAAAATACTATGTTAAAAATTACTTTACCAAGACCTCGTCGTTACTTCAATAACCCTTTTTTATCCAGTGATGGGTTACAGTTAAACCTTTTTCTCCTTCGTTCAGTCGGCATCACGTAAAAATGACTCTACAAAAACCATTTATACAGACATTCCGTGTCATGGTGACTGTTGTCATGTGCGACTTACGTTTATGTATTTTTGTTTTGTTTTTTGTTTTTTTTTGTTATTTTTTTTTTTTATACATCAGTAAACAATAAATAACGATTACCGGCGTCGCGCGCGCGCGCACATCTACCTATACGTGTTTCTGGAATTGTGGACGTGCGCTATTATGGCACCTGGAGTCAATCGTCGTTGATACTTTGCACTGAACTGTGTGATTCTTTGTTATCGGCTACCTATCGAACGATATTCAGTGCGTATACAGAAGCACCTTTGCCAGGGTCGGCTTAGTACCCAAACGTAGCTTTTTTTTTTTTTGTTTTCGATTTCTCTGGAAATTGACTTTTGTTTGTTAATTGTCAGCTGCATTTTACCTTACCTACCCGCACAACAGAGTAAAATTAATACGCAAAAAGTTCCCCGTCGATTACAAAATGTTCCCCAAAACGTCACGTTTCGACATATTTTTTTCATTTCGAGCTCAGCTCAGCCTCGTCGTACTTTGCCTGACGCTCAATAAGTAAAAAAAAAAAAAATAGAGAGAGAGAGAGTCGCATTCGATACATCCACGTGTGGCAGTATGTGCAGACAGCATTACAAGCTCCTTCAACAGTAAATACCGTAAAATTCCATGGCACAGTTGACGTTATGCGGATGGTAGTGATGATGGTGGTGGTGTGGCACTAGGTGGGACGCGGCCGCCGCGGCCGTCATGTATCAGTCCGTCGGCGGCTCCAAATACGGTATCTCGCTCGTGACGTTGAACGACTCGAAGTAGTGGTTGAGGAACTCAAAGGTCGGCCGCTTCTCCGGCACCGCGTCCCAGCACTGCAACATCAGCCGGTAGATGCTGTCCGGCAGCGGGTGGTTGACTGGCTTCGGCATGCGGTAGCCGTTGTTCACCTGCTCTATCACCTCCCGGCCGTGCATACCTGCGGTTCGACAAAAATGAACATTTTTTCCAAACGAGACGAGGTGGGAAAACGAAAAAAAAAAACTCCTTACCAGGGTAGGGAACCTGTCCGTAGGTGAAGAGTTCCATGAGGAGGATGCCGTAGGACCAGACGTCGCTCTTGATGCTGAAGCGTCCGTAGACGATGGCCTCGGGTGCGGTCCACTTGACCGGGAAGCGACTACCCTGTTTCGGACAGTACTCGTCGTCCTCGATGATCCTCGCCAGGCCAAAGTCGCAGATCTTGGCCTTGTTCTTCTCACCGATGAGCACGTTGCGGGCGGCCAGGTCCCTGTGTATGAGCTGCTTACTCTCGAGGTGTTCCATGCCCGAGGCGACCTGGGCCGCGATGTAGATCAGGTCCTCGAACTGCATGTACTTGCCGTCGCCGGTGCGCAAGAAATCGAGCAGACTGCCGTTGCACATGTACTCCTGGACTATGTAGATCGGCTCCTCCTTCGAGCAGACCGCGTAGAGGGCGACCAGGTGCCGGTGCCGGAACTGCTTCATTATCGCTGCCTCCTGTCAATTTTTTTGTTAGATTTGTAAATTTGTATATGGTTATTTGGCGTTTAAGGAATTTTGAACTGACAAAATGTGTTTTTTTGTAATTGGACGGTGAATGGATCGACAAAACAGTGTTAAAGCCAAGTCGGAATAATTTACTCGAGAAAAATCGTCATTGAAATGTCACTAGAAAATTGTGGAGCCACTTGAATGAAAGGGATGCAACCCGGTAAAAACTCGGGTTTAATTGCTTAAAAATCAAAACTATACAAGTGGGAGGAAAGTCTCAAAGTAAGGAAAGTTCTTGAAACTAAGAGAATGAACGTGTTAAACAAACACACAAAGTTGCACTTCAAGGAAACCAATCGTCGATTCCTTTATTCCAATGTACGGTCGGAGCACCAACTCGCTTTGGAAAAAAGGTTGTCGGTAACCGTTGACTATTCCATTTAGGCGTAAAATGTATCAACTCCGACGTACACTGGAGAATAAGTATGAATAAATAAATCAACCGAATGGCGCTCACCTGCAGGAAAGCCTCGGTCGACATGGTGCCGGGTCTGAGGGTCTTGACGGCCACCTCGATCTTGTTGCGCCACTTGCCGTAGTAGACCTCGCCAAAGTGCCCGTACCCGAGTTTCCTGATCAGCTGGATCTCCTTGCGGTCGATCTCCCACTTGTCCCTGAGCTCCGGGCCCAGATCCCACATGTCCGGCTGTGGCTTTGGACACGGCTTCGACAGCACGTGACACAGGCCCAGGGCGTTTTCTTCGATTGCGGGGATTAAAGGAAAAAAGAAAAATGTATCCAACGGTTCGATTCATTCGTGCCCCTTGCATCCAGTTACAACTATTAAGAATGACATAAGCCACTTCGGCGCGAAAGCCTCTCGATTAGCTCGGCTCCCCGGACAACCCCCCGACGCGACTTGCACAACTGAACACCGAGAGAGAGAGAGAGAGAGCGCGTACGGAGATGCCTTGTACCCTCTGCCCAAGAAGGTGGTATAGTAGGATGTGCGTGTGTACTCACTGCTGTAAGCCATGACGAGGGCCTGGAGGGTCGGGAAGGTCTGGTTGGTGGCGATGAAGAAGCCGCCGTTGTCCAGGGGCTTGATCTTGTAGTGCTTGACGTGGTGGCCCCGGCCCTCCTCCCAGTCCTTAACCGAGAGACTGTAGCCGCGCGGGTTGTGCTCGCTGGGCCGCACCAGGAAGGTACCGCGGGGGTTCTCGTCCACCAGGAGTAGCTTGCCGGCTTCCTTGCGCGACACGTTCTCGAAAAACCAGCTGGAAAAGGTTACAGGGTGAGCACCAACGGTATACATGTCATCGCGAAAGGACAAAGGCATCGTGGGATTATTTTTTTACCAATAATAACATCAACCTGCATGTACCAACGCCAAAGTTTTTACTTTGTCAATGTTTCACGAAAGTAAGTAGAAAAAAAAATGTTTGTTTCTTTTGATTTCATCAAACATTTAGTGTGATATATTTACGCTATGAGCATGTATAGGTTGCTTTTATAATTTTTATTTTTGGATAATATAATATCCACGAGTAAATTCATCCTCTTTGAAAACAATTTTGTACATTTGAGTGGCAAGTGCAGTGGATTATTGGATGTGTGTCTTTGGATCGGCAATGATTCATGCAATTCTTGATCCAAATGATTTACATTTCTTTTTTCTGATGCAGGTAATAATCCTACATGGACGCATTGGAAAGTTTTGTATTTTTTTTATCGATACAAAAACATTTGTGTCTAAAGAATATAATGAAAACCAAGCTTTTTCATTTAAGTATTTTTAACCAGTGTAAAATGATTTTTTGAAAAAAAAAAAAAAAAAAGCCATTTCTTCGAAATTCAAGGGGAAAGAGGCGTGATTAGTTGTACAGAAATGTAACACGCGGATATGACGAGGCTTGTTTAACCAAAGCGTTGCTCTTTTGTTACAAAATACATGTACAGCATTGTATAGGAAGCTGGAAATTATAATGAAACTGCAGGTGTGGTTATTTAATTGACTGTACATATACACACGGGATACAGTAAAATATTTTATTCTTCGTTAGCTGCCATCGCACAATGTCAATACAAAAGTGCTAAATCTTTTTTTTACAATATATAATACTTTTTAAGACATTTTTCCAGTCGATCAATTACTTTTTAATAATTTCTTGTGACTACTGGTATAGAGAGAGTACGAGAAACGCTTTTTTCTTTTTCTTTTCTTTACGCAAGATCCCATAAAATCATCAACGTATGAAAAGTGTCGTGAAATCGATTGGTACAGACAGCAGGGAATCACGTATAGTAATCGTTTATCGCAGTTATATATTATTTCGTACTTTATTGTTTCTTTTTTTTTTTTTTTTTTTTTTTTTTTTTTTTTTTTTTTTTTTTTTTTTTTTTTTTTT
>NW_019379641.1:227054-251332 GCF_000648655.2 Copidosoma floridanum
AAAAAAAAAAAAAAAAAAAATTTACTTTCCACCTATTCTCATCAAAAATACAAAGAGTCAATGATTCAATGTTGGGAAAAAAAAAAATTGTAGGAACACAAAGTGAGGGCGATAACGATAACGCCTTAAAATGTATCTTCTTCCTTGCAGTAAAAAAAGATCTCACGAGTGCGTACAGTGGTGGAAGCAAAAAAAAAGTTCAAAGCGACGTTCCATACCCAAACTGTATATCTAGAGCAGCAGAGCAAGAGAAAAAAAAAAAGAAAGAAAAAAGAAAAAAAAAGAGACTAGAGGCCAGCGAAGCAGTCGAGAACAAGTGAGAGCCACAGGCAGCAGCTTTTAGAGCGCGAAATCGAAATTCAAGAAAAACTCCGGAGATAGGTTTCGGTGTCGCCACGGGAGAGAGTCATTGAAGAAGATATTATTTCCGAGAAAGGGAGAAAAAGTGCACCGCTTAGCACGACAGCTTCAGCGGAGGGAAAATTTTCGAGTTGCCCAAGTGTCACCTCGGCCGTGTACTAATAAAAATATTGAGGGCGAGAATTACTTGCGATGAGGTAGGTCTATAGCAAATGGGAGCAGAGGAGGGTCAGGAGGAGGAAACGGTGCGCGGTTAATTAAGAGGTTATCTCTTCTTGCGTTTACTGGCGTGAAAACTTTGAAACGCCTTAATCAAGAGGCAGGGTTTTGGATGTTATTATGATTTTTTTTACGTGAAGGGACATTTACTTTTGAGGATTTCTCATGGACCGAAATAACTTTGAAATAAGTCTTGACTTCTTTCAAGCACAAACATACCTTCAAGTGAAACGGATTCGTTGAAAAACAGTAAAAATTACTACATAACATACTTTTTTTTCTCCAATTAATTAATAAAAATTATTTCGAAACATGGTTGTTACTATAGTTGTATATGTTTCGCGTAATCTTGATGATTACTACTGCATCTAAAATTATTGATAAAAATGTTTGCATTTTATTAGTCAATAAGCATATCATGCAGTTACAAGAGAACAAAGTTTTGCTACGTTTTTTGACTTACTTTTTGTCTCAGAAGGAAAAAAAAGTAAAAATCTTACCTATGCAATATTTGTTGCCAATGATTCATACGTTTGAATATTAATAGATAAATAACGATTACAAAACTTTTTAGGTACGACTACTTCATTGGAGTGCCTTGTATTTTTACCAGAGCAAAAAAAGTGACTACTACTTATGAAAACACGTTACACTTGTGCCACAAGCAAAATGTTACCAGACCTAAGACTGCATAACCCTAAAAAAATTAAAACCAGTTTTTCCGTACAATTTTTTAAGTGAATATTTTCGGTCCAAACAAAGTCAAGAAAAAATGTATAAAATAAAAATAAAACTTTTAACCATGTAAGTATGTGGACTCAAAAAGAGGTAATCTTTTTATAATAGTTTGAAAAATCAGTTTTTTTTAGTATATCTTAAAAATTGAAAGACTTGGGCATTTGGCTGCAAAACGAAAGTTATAGGCCTCAAAAAATACCTCACTTTTTTTGATCATTTGTTTTTATTAGTTTAAAAATTTGAAAAGAAAAATATTAGAAAATAACAACTAAAAAATCAGTTTTTTGTTACATCTTTTATAATATCATTAAAGGTTTTTTTTTGTAGTCGTAAAAAGTAGTAGATCTCACTGAAATATAACTTAATTTATTTCGTATCCTACAATTTTATTCGAATTGTAATGTTAATGGTATAAAAGGTAATGAATATTTGAAACCAATAAAAATAGGGTTTCGACGACTGAAGTAAAAAGTTGACATTATACTTAGTACAAATAATCTTTAAAAAATACAAATTTGACATATTTTTATGTACACTTTAACGTCTTGTTTCATAAGTTATGTTTTAAATCTATGTATGGTTAATGAAAGTCGTAGATCTTATTGTACGATTTTGTAGTATAAATATTTATATCTAAAATGTGATCATTACACGGTCAAAGATTATTTTTAACAGATTTTCGTGTTTTAGGAGAGTATCAGAAACGTTCGATCGCTAAAACTGGATGCACATTTTTTATTTGTTGCTGTTACAAGAGAGGCAAAAGTACTGGAAAACCATCTGTTGTAATATTTTTTAATGTTCATACACTAATACGTACATAATACACGATAAACCAGGGCACTGTGATTACTGCATTTATAAAGTTAATATATTTTTTTCCTCTGTGATATACATGCTATTACGAGTGTTATTACACAATATTTATTCTATTTATAAGTACACAAACTCAATGTGTCCGATTTTCAAGACATAAACATAATTTCTAGCAGCATCAATAATAATGTTTCCAAGTCATTTTTGGAAAATATTTAGGTAGCTGCTTCTTCTCCTTTAGTTTTTTTTGCAAAAATTTTTAAAATTGTAGCATTACTTAAATTGTTACAATTTCTCAGACTATTTGAAAAAAAAAAAATTTGTAATACAGAAAAAAAAACTTCTGTTTATACTTTGAAACAAACAAAACTCGGTAAATATGTTGCAATATTAATGGAAAAAAATTATTGCTTGGGATTATTTTCTAAAAATACTATTAAAAAATCTTAATTTTCATTATCTTATTTAAAAAAACGTATCACTGAATTGAAATTAGATCACTGATTATTAGTGGATTTCTGGTATTTTGACGTTAACACGGAACACATTACCAATGTTTTACTAATAAAAAATATGCATCCAGTTTTAGCGATCGAACGTTTCTGATACTCTCCTAAAACACGAAAATCTGTTAAAAATAATCTTTGACCGCGTAATGATCACATTTTAGATATAAATATGTATACTATAAAATCGTACAATAAGATCTACGACTTTCATTAACGAGTCGCTAACTTGTCAATAATTGAATTTTCCTTGTTCAACTAACCAATGCAGCACATCAAAACCGGATATAATAACATTTAGTGTCCGAATTTTAACTGAAGCATTCAATAAAGAGCATATTTATGTTCATTTATGTGATAAGTTCCGACGACTGTAAAATTCTGATGGTTGTATGATCGTCGGTTTAAAACAGGATGCGGGCAATCACATATTGTATGTCATTGAAATGAACTGCAATTTCAAGTGGGGGTCTTAAAAACGAATGAACTTGAAATCGTAGAGTAAGTACAGACATTTGTTATTGGCTCATTTTCTCAACAGTGTCACAAGCACATGAAGGAGTTTTAATTTATGAACTTTTGTGCAAAAGTGGGCATCAGGACATTTTTAAGATTAAAACGAAATTTCATCAAATAAAGAAACAATCTACTCTTTGTCCCATTTGCAGTATATTAATTGAATATCACATTTTATGTACAAAACTATGATTATTTGGCCTCAAAATTTTTGAAAGAAGATGCGAAAATCGAACAGCATAGATGTGTACGACACGAAATAATATTAAGATATCTCTCTCGTCTTCGGAAATTTGAATACATGAGAAAAAAAGGGTAAAAAAATGTTAAAATACAAAATTGTATGATAAAATACACTGTGCACATGGCGGCAAAAATTCGAACTTTGATACCCAATTCCATTTAAACTATATGTGGATAGTGTGTGTTAACCCATGTTATTCGCTGTGAGGACGAATACCAGCAGCGCTCCAGCGGATTTTTTCCAAGACCCGAACGTGTCGTGAGCAGATTGTTGTGCCGTGATACAGACTCGGTGACATAAATATTCATTGCAATTAATTGAGAGCTCGTGGTACTTTGCACTTATAATACATAAAAGTTTATGTGATGAGTTATCCATGAAAAATTTTTTAACCTATCACAGTGCTGTGTATCACCTACAAATATGAAGGGCGATGACGCGGATGACACAAAAAGGTTATGGGCATATACATGTGTATATTTATACGTGTGTGTTTCTCTGTGTGTGGTTGTCGACTGCAGCCGCTGTGCCGACGACGGCAACGACTGTACACTGTGTACACTTTGCTTTTTGTAACTAAAGCAAAGACATATACTAGAGTTACTGTCACCGAATTATTAAATTTTTCATGGGTTGTCGAAGTACCAACTTTCGCCCAAAATGCATAGAGCGAATATAATAGTCTAGACTTTAGAGCAAATTGATTAATATAAAAAAATCATGTGCGATTAAACACTTTTTTTTTCTTCGGAACATTATCCACGTTATAATTACATGTTTTTTCTGGTAATACATGAATTGATAAATATATAAGAGCATTATAAACAATACTATGAATTTATATATTTTTTTATAAATTTAGACATTTGTTAGAATATGATCATGCTTGACAAGGCAAAAAGAAATGAATTCTTGCTTAATTGGTATGGTGATTTAATAGTGAGTCAAATATAATTACCATGGTTACTCAACTATAATATTAATAAAACTATTCAAAAGGTGGTATAATAAAAAATGGTTGTTGTATCTAACTGTGCGGACGTTGTAAATGCGTTATTAAAAATATGGTAGCTAATTACTTTGAGCATAAAACGAATTAAATTAAGTCCAACATTATAATCAAAAGTTTACATTTGAGTAACTAAATGTTGAATATGTCATAATACGTAATGTGAATAAGCAAGTGCAGCTTTTTAAAGAAAGTTGTACAGTTCGATTGACGCTTTCTTTTATGACCATATACTCGTTTTAAGTGACACAAAATTGTATTTCAGTTATACAATGTTCGAATATTGATTAAGGAACAAAAAATTGGCCAATCCATACACACACACACACACACACGCACGCACACCTGTATGATGCACAGTTCAAGTTAAACTGGGCCGTACTTATAAGGGGTGCGATTACACGGAAGTGGATTGAACGTCCCGCAAGTTCAGGAAAATCACGCGCGATTGTTTTGATTTGAAATACGAAAAGCCTTATTTGCATGTTGGTACTTATTACTTTTTTAAAAATTATTTGAAATACCTGAACGCATTAACGAACTTTTTTTAGCTCCCACACAACTTTTTAATTTTTTACTTCCAGACTTCAATATTTTTGTCACGGTATTCGAAATAATTTAAAAAAAATTAATACCAACATGCAAATCAGTCTTTTTTTATATTTCAAGTCAAAACGTACCGCGCGTGGTTTTCCTAAACTTACGGGACGTCCATACGCGCCTCCATCTAATCGCATCCTAAATTATATAGCGACGACAAACAGACAACCTTTTAACACAGCACTCTACTTCTACACCTCGCCACGTAGGAGAAAAACCACATCACTCGATAATAAGAACTTTTCTCTTCTTTTTCAAATGACAGCAAAACTTGCAAACTTCGCGTCTTAAACTTTAGTATAAAAAAAAAAATAAATAAAATAAGATCGATCGGCTGTCACAACAAACGACATTAGGCCGTCTCATTGTCACTCATCCCTATAACTAACAAAGAAGTGATTCATCCCATTTGAAGTTAACAAGCCGAAGAGAACAAGTGCTCCTTCGATAAGACACGCGATAGAAGAGCCTCGAGGACAAGAAACTGAAAAATATTTCTCCAGAGCTCCAAACTCAGTCTGGTCTAATAAAAGCTAGTAAAGCTCTCGGTTTCTCTCTCTTTCTTTGTGCTTTTACTCGGGTAGACCTTTGTCAAAGGTCATGCCCATCATCGAATAATGCAACTGTGTAAATCATGCTCAAGAGAAAGAAAAAAAAAGAAACTGTATACACTGATGCATGGTTTAAGACTTTTATCAAAAATAAAAAAAGTGTGACAAAAAAAGATAAAGGACTTTGATCGATGAGGAGGATTTTTTTTTTTTTCATCTGCAACGCAAGTATCTAACATAGTAAACTTTTAGTGTACAACAAAAAGCGAGAAAAAGTATAGAGTGAGTTTTCACGGTCAATTCACTCATCTGCGGTTTATAAATAACAGGGAAGGAAAAGGACAATGACGTAAGCGGCGCTGCTTCGGTAAAACACCATCGCCCGATGTTCGTCATTCGACGTCACTGATTTCTCGTCGGCCGTACACACGCGTTCCTACACTAACACGCATTCAAAACTATTCGTGTCATGACTCTAAAGTGCGTATTAAAAGAACTTTGTAATGGTATGTTGCAATAAAAAATGTGCTCATGCGTGTGTGTGAGGTATGCTCGAATGAGTGTATACGCATCAAAAAAAATCGATAACGCGTACACCCATAAGGATAAACACGCGGAACTTTGAAAGACCGCGAGCGAGCACAGACAGTATATATATAGGGGTAAACGCACCATCTACCGTACACCCGTAAATTCACTTTATTTTGTTACCATGATTGTAAGACACTTTGATACTAAATATTGACTCAGTAAATTTTAAATTGTTATTTAGGATCTCAAGAGAGCACCCAAATTTTTTTGAGGTGTTAGAGCTTGTTAAAATGATTTTATAATAAAAATATGAAATAGAAGTCGTGTTCCTATTTCCGTACTGCCGTTCTCATTACCGGACCCCATCTACCGTACGTGTTCCTATTACCGGACCCCATTCACCGTTTGACGACAGATTTGACTATAACCTCACATTTTTGTTTACAACTGCATATCGATCTCAGTGCCTGCTACATAAATCACGATGAAAATGTCAAAAGCAGAGAAAGATGGAAAATCGAAAATTAAGGAAAAAACGCCAAGTCAATTATGCAATTCAAAAAGATAGCAGACAGAAAAATCAAAAAAGAAAAACAATTACAGAGAGAGAAACAAAGATTAGAAAAAGAAAATAAAAAATTACGAAAGCAAGAAGAGAAGTTAAAAGCCATTGTAAACAGAAAAAAGTCTGTTGAGGAAGATTTAATGGACGAGACAGAAGCTATTGATTTACAAAAGCAGATTGGAGAACTTCAAGAGAAACAATTAAAACTAAACCAAAAAAGAAACAAAGATCCATCATGAGTAATTTTTGTAATGCAAGTTATTCTTGAATAATTTT
This sequence comes from Copidosoma floridanum, assembly GCF_000648655.2. Next base: position 233,986 of record NW_019379641.1, read on the forward strand.
TGCCAAGTGAAGTTTTATTTAGTATTAATAGATTTAATTGTCGTTAAGCTGAAACTAATCTAAGTTTAATTACTGCTTGTTTGTATGAAATAACTTATTTGCATTTATTAAAAAAAAATTTATTCATTAAAAAGATTTCTGTTTCATATCATGAGATATTATTGCTTTTTAATATTTTAATTAGACTGACAAAAATCAGTAAAAAAGCTTGAGACTATAATAGTAATCAACTTACGATGTTATGAATATTCAAGAATAACTTGCATCACAAAAATTACTTATGATGGATCTTTGTTTCTTTTTTGGTTTAGCTTTAATTGTTTCTTTTGAAGTTCTCTAATCTGCTTTTGTAAATCAATAGCTTCTGTCTCATCCATTTAATCTTCCTCAACGGACTTTTTTCTATTTACAATGGCTTTTAACTTCTCTCCTTATTTTCGTAATTTTTTATTTTCTTTTTCTAATCTTTGTTTCTCTCTCTGTAATTGTTTTTCTTTTTTGATTTTTCTGTCTGCTATCTTTTTGAATTAAATAATTGACTTGGCGTTTTTTCCTTAATTTTCGATTTTCCATCTTTCTCTGCTTTTGACATTTTCATCGTGATTTAGGTAGCAGGCACTGAGATCGATATGCAGTTGTAAACAAAAATGTGAGGTTATAGTCAAATCTGTCGTCAAACGGTGAATGGGGTCCGGTAATAGGAACGCGTACGGTAGATGGGGTCCGGTAATGAGAACGGCGGTACGGAAATAGGAACATGACTTCTATTTCATATTTTTATTATAAAATCATTTTAACAAGCTCTAACACCTCAAAAAAATTTCGGTGCTCTCTTGAGATCCTAAATAACAATTTAAAATTTACTGAGTCAATATTTAGTATCAAACTGTCTTACAATCATGGTAACAAAATAAAGTGAATTTACGGGTGTACGGTAGATGGTGCGTTTACCCCTAAATATCTAGTTTGCGGAAGTTACACCGTCTTGTCTCACACTTGTACTTAAAAAAGTTCTCGTAAGGTGAGTCGCGTGAACGAATATGCACATTATATAGATACAATAATGTAATGCTGTTTGAGTTCTTGTACGGCTGCCCCACTATATATACTTACGTGGCGGGTCATGCTTCATTTTTCTTCTTTATGACATTTCAAGCGCCCTTCTTTTACTTTAGCACCACAGCATGTACACCTAGTTGCAGGTATATTCCCGCTTATTGCGAGGCTTATTGTGTAGCTTGAGTCGAGGTGTTGCAACCTCTTGCCGCCTCTTGCTGTACGCTACCAACGCTGAATATTTCTGCTCAACATTTTGCGGAAACTAAAAGTATACCGACCCAAACGTCTAAGCGTACGTTTTTCCTTTTTCACTGATACAACCGGATACAACGTTCCATCCTCGGAAAATATAATGCCTTCAGACGACAAATTCACAACAAATGGGCGCACTTTCATAGAGACAGCGGGTGCACAACTCGAGGCACAACTGGCACTATAAGTTTCGTTTCAACTCGAATTTCAAGGTTCGCCGATCCCAATGAGTGTAGTTCAATGTTATGATTTTCAAGCTAATTGGCTCCAGGGAGCTCTGCACAGTGCCACGTGTACACACACCTAATGAAGTATAAAATTTTGCTTCCAAGATTTATTGTCTCTTATACATATTATTCACTTTCATTCATTATACAGTTGGAAATTTATATATGTGTATACATATACGGGAGCCAGCTTGACCACAGATTCGGCGTTGTCTTTTAGGAGCCAATGAGACAGAGGCCAAGGCACCATTGATACACGTACTTGTCACGAGAGTAAGATTTTCAATGGTCATTCACACATATGAGACGTTGCGTATGGAAAAGTCTCGGAAGAAATTTTATCTTATCGAAATCTATGAGTTTGCTTTACCGTGAAACGTAAACAATAAGCACTGCTGGCTGGTGTGGAATGTTATTTTGATTTGTTGAGAAAACAGTTGCTTAGTACGTTAAAACGGCATTTTAGAGAAAAACAATAATGCAAAAGTGTGCAATGCAGAAAAGTTTTTTTTTTTTTTTTCATCAGACGTTGATGGCGAATAAGGTTTTTGGTTTTTTTTCTCTCCGAAAAAATCTCTGGTTCAAAATCACAACGTTGTTGTAAAAAGACGAGATTATCCACCAACATAAAAATTACTTGTAGTTGATCCATAAATTTATTGCGTACACACCTTGATTCCACACGTTTGAATAAATTTCATCAAAATAAAAAAAAAAATCCCGCCTCGAGTACTTTCACCGCAGCGCTCCAAGGGACAACGTTTAGTAACATTTCACGACAAAGTGTTCAATACAAAGTAGCAGATCTAAAATAAAATCAACTTTTATTTAAGACTGTACATTTATCTACCTAATGCCTAATGCCATCCTCTAAACGATGGTAATTTGAGTCAATTAACCGAAAAAGTTGACTACACGCGCTTTAGAATCAAAACGTGTTAACGCTTCGGCAGATGATTTGTACATGATATAGTTTTGCTTCGATGAAACCATTATAACCATATGATAAGACACGCATTTATAGCACTCGTATATCTGGCTATTTTTTCGTGATAAATGAAATATTTATGACCCGTACTTACTCCTAAACCGCAGAACAAGCAGAGTCAAATTGAAAGAGATACTCGAAACCTTAAATCAACATATATGTATTATACACTATAGTCTATACAGCTATTGAAATGAAAAAAGAGAACGGGTGAGGCATAAGTATACAGGTAGATATACAAATCGTGAAATCTCGAAGCACACTAATCCCTGCCGTGTTCAATTCCTCGTCTTGCAGAGTACCAGCCCAGAAACCGATCGCAGGCTCTAATCCTTGCCATATCACACGTGTAATCCCTCACTTATTTGTGTGCGTATGCGCGCAATGTATGTACATGAAGGTGCACTGCTTCAATCGCTTTTTCCTTAAGCCTTAGAGCCAACCTCGGTGTACATACTGCACGTGCTTGTATACAAGTACTGTGAAAATACTCGACTTCAAGGGGGTTCTGTATAGGTACAACAGTGGGTGATATAGTAATAATAGTAGAGTACCTTATTCTCTTGGCTATTGGATAATTTTAAGCAAAAAAGTAGACGCGGAAAATGACGGGGGGGGGGGAGCCCGAGCGCACATATACGTTGTCACCGGCAGAGACAAACAGTGTATTTATAAGCCATACTTATTCCGTATGTACCACGGCATCGCGTGTGTTTAAAGCTGCGCGGGAGACCATAGTCGTCGTCGTCCGTGACTTTTTCCCCTTCTCTCGATGTACCACCACGTCGTTGGAACTCGCGCTTGGGGAGCCCAAGGTTTAAATATAGTCAAAACGAAGCTATATCAGGAGGCAGGGAGAAAAAAAAATTCGTACAACTTGTCCATCCATACCTGATGCGTCTAGTCGTATACTTGGTAAATGTTTGGACAACAAAGAACAACGTTAGGGTGTAGCTTATAAAGGCATTGAATGATTTTTATTCTAAAATTAATTTATTTAATTTTTAAGTGTAAAAGGGTACACCGATACCTATATTTTAGATCTATTATTATTATTATAATGTGATGATGAGTTTGTGTAAGAAGACAATTATGTTCAGTTACGTCAACTTCCTAAATATATGTTTATAACTTTATTTTTTGACCAATCTCACCTAAACCGCACCACGACTCTTTTCCACGGCATAATTTAAACGCCCACCAAGTGAATTTGGTTCACAATCATTAGTGTCTCAAGAGCTCCTGATGTCAAAAGAACCCTCGTCGGCTCGTCCGATGATATACCTTACACTTACGCGCACACTGTGGAGTCTCTCACTTATCGCGCGTACGTGGGTTTGTGGATAATCTTTTGAAAAACATACGCGCGCGCACTCATGGCAGTGGCGTTGAAAACTAACTGTGAGAAATTCGGGTCGTATACGGGTGTTGTAACTCTTCGTTCCCTCGAGTGGCAAAGTACAAGAGTCTCTTTGAAAAAAAAAAAAAAAAAAAAAAGAAGGGCGACAGTGTCCCTATCCCGTTCCTCTTTTGTTACTCCTGTGTGCGAGAGCGTGGAAATTTATATTTTCCTTTTTCTCGAGGAACATCAGAGTCGCAGTCAAAAGGACTCTCTTCGCTCAAAAAACTTTTTTTTTTTTCGTTTCCAATTTTGAATTTTAATGATTCCGAGTATATGATTATTGAAATGTTGCCAAATTCTTTTGTGTGGTGACGATAATTGGACTGTAACGAAGTTATCCGAATATTAGGTTTTGGAAGAGCAAGAAAAATGTCACTGTTGGATAAACTTTTCAGACTAAAACATTGTACTTCTCAAAAGTAAATGCCTGGCTTTTAATGATAACATATAGGTTATGTACAAACAATGTACAAATACATACAATATATTGTATGTATTTGAATTACCATTTTTTATTGATGAAATCATATCAACTAATTTTTACTGGTTACACGGGAGCTCATGGGAATTTACACGTTTTCTTGGAGTAATCGAAAACTGGATTCAGATCTGCAAAAAATTACAGGAAATAACATTTTTAAGCACTTAGATACATAACCCAATGGGTACTTACGATGATAGAAGAAAAGTGAATTGTAACATAATGACACTTGTTCACTAAATTATTGTATTTCTTAAACTTTTTCTACAAAAGATTAAAATTGGAAAGGGGGAGGGCCGATTTTTGATGTTTTAACCTTAAAATGACCTTCGAATTACTTTGAACCTGACGTGGTAGATGTCAACGGATATCAGATTCGTAATCAGCGATCCCAAAAACCATAATATACCATAAATCACCTCAGAATATATGTTTGATAGTGTAAAATCTCTCGAAAATACCATTCGCAAGTAGTGGTGTTCCTATTCCAAGGGGTGGGGGTGGGGGATGGTCCGTTTAAGGTGGAATCAACTTCGTATATGATTATAAGATACTGCCATGATTTTTTCAGTTTTTTTCAGATTTTCGTGGCCCAAAAATTGGCCCTCCCCCCTTTTAGCCACTTACTTAAACGTAAAAAAATGTAAACTTTTCTAAATTGTGACTCTAGGAAAAGACTGCAAGGTAATTAAATGCAACGAGAATATGCTTGAAAAGTTTTTGTTTAACTTTAGTGTGATATCAATGCACTTCTAGCCGAGTTCCTAGCGATGTACCAAGAGTGAAGCATCAAAAAACATCACACGAACCCCAAACTCGCAAAAATAAAATAATGATGAAGACAGAGTTCGCAATCAACTTGAGAAAGGAGAGGAGAGAGAAACCAAAATGTTTTACAAGAACCAACAGATACAAAGTGCTTCTTCTTCGCGGAAAAACGACTCCCCCGTGCATGATTTTTGCTTTCTCCGCCCGCACCTTATGGCCCGTCACGTTCATAACGGGCCACTCGGTATTCCACTCGCCTCCAGTCGCGTGTGCTGTCCCCTCCCCTTCCTCTCGATACCTGGCACACCGACCGCTTCCGCTTCTCCTCCGCCCGGGAGAAGCCGCGACGCCCATCGCATCGAATGAATTAGACGCGCTACTAATCGAACGCTATACTACACGTGCACCCTGCCTCTCGGCGTTGGAGATCAGAGTGCCCCTTTGACGCTTAGGTGGTGCTTTCTATGGGCTCCCCGCTGTGGGGGACTCGCTCGAGAACACTGCAGAGCGTATGGGGGTAATGTGGACCACCGAGGTGCTACCATCGAGTTTGGTATTTAAAAATACGTATGAGTAATAAGTACTACTCGAGAAAGACACGATGGTGTGGCATTTTTTTTCTTCTTCAGTTTCGGTTAGGGACGAAAACGATGCCTAAATTGTCACGCGCTGCTCACCCATCGATCGGCGAGCGCGGGGCATTAATTGATGACGTGTGCGGATATTTTACACGCGGGTCGCATGAAATTCGGAGAACGGAAGTATATAAAGTTACCGAGGCGCGCATCAACGGTCAATGTGTGTTTCAACAGCCGTCGATTATTTATTTCAACGTGTATTTACGAATCGAGTCCACCGGTGGGAAATTTATTTGTCAATTATACGCTGGTGATATATAAGTGAGGAGGAAAAAAAGAGTTGCAGGATACGGGACACACAGTCCAGAAAGGACTTTTCTTCATCTCGTAAATGCATGTAAATTAAGGGAGTCCTTTATTTGAGGATCTGGGGTAGGGGGTCGGGGGGGGGGGGGGAAACAATTACTCGGCGTCGCTCCAGGACCATCGGCCTTCTCCTCTTTCACGGTGGTTTTCGATTTGTCGGCTCCCCAAACGGGGGGGGGGGAGGAAAAATGTGGACTGGATGTAATCTTAGATTCACAGGATACCTACAGGCGTGTACATATATGTATGCGATTTCGACACATGCCACGGGGGATTAATCGAGCAAGAAAAGGTTATTCCCTCCTCGTTGTTGTGCTTAAGCTTGTAGTTTCTCGTTTCACGGTAGGTACATACATATTATATGCGCATTCACGTATTATTATAAGAATATATATACATATATATGTGTGTGTGTGTGTGTGTGTGTGTGTGTGTGTGTGTGTGTTTGTACGTGTACTCGAAAGGCGGGGTAACGCGATTTTTATCCGTGAATACGTGCTCTGTAATTTCATCGCAAATAGGCGAGCGTTTTACCCCTTCCGTTCCGCCTAAGCACACAAGCTTTTTTCTTTTCTTTCTCCAGCTAAGTACATTACAATGCTTTTTTATTACATAACGAACTGTTATTTTTTTTCTCAATGATGTTTGATCTACCTACAGAGCGCGTATATGTAAAAAAGTGCTTGTTCTTATTTGAAAATCGTAATATTAGTTCAGTTTGTGCATTTTGTTACCAACGCGTGATGGAATAAAAAGACGTCGGGTAAGTATGCGTTGCATTAACTAGATTACTTTTTTTCATTGAAAGAAGGAAAATGCTTCTAATTTGTGATCCAACTATAGCGTGGTGGCGTGCAAGGGGCATTAATCAAAAAAATCTTTGAATCCCTGGAGTAATTTCAGGGAATTTCAATAGAGCGTCCATCAATCATGATGATAAAAATTAACTAAAGGATTAATTCAGCGCATTAATTAGGTTTCATTTTAATCTCAATGTTCACATGATAATTAAAGTGATCTTTGAAGCGGTGACTAATTTTTTTTGCTTGTTTAAGCTCAAAAAGACTTTTGATGGCGCTGTCATATTTTTACGACTTTGCACAAAACAATACTTGTACCAATTCAGATAAGAATTTCATTTCGTCCTATTAATTTTGGATTTGATTCTTTTAATGAAATCAAAGTTCTAAACATCACAGTAAGTAAACGAAAAAATTTGCTCAAACCGGTGGCAAGTGCCACAATTAATTGTTGTTTTAAAGTATATTTGTTTGAAGGCAGTTGATGACTGGAAAGTTAGAGTGATGATTATATAAAAAAAAACTGGACATGTTTTAAAATATTTATAAGCATGAGATGAAAAATCGTGGTCAAAATTGAACATTTACATACGATTGATGCGGATCATATTTTACACAAGTTTCATGTTTACAAATATTTTGTAATTCAGCTCTGTTACCCATATTACTATACACAAGTTTCGTATAATTTTGACATTAAGATTATGTCCTTTAGTAACTTACAAAAAACATTCAACTGTGTACCCAAATATGTAATAGTATTTGGAAATATTTGCAACGTCAATAGGTTGCATCCGCTTCTACGATACCGAAAGTTAAAAAAAAATATGAATCATGCAGATGACACAAACATACACTATATAACAATGGGTACTGAGTGCACTAGTTACCTCTTGAAAGAAAAAAGTAATTCAGAAAATATGTTGGCTTCTAATTCCATTTATAACCTACGGTGACATGAAATACCCGCATCTTTCAAATAGTTATGTCAATGCAATTATAGTAGAGTTAAGGTATTAGATTAGAAATGAGGAATTATGTGTACCAGTCAGGTAGCAAGAAGTTGGAAAAAAAATTATAATCATGTAAAATTAGAAGGGCTATCTATATTAACTGATCAATTCTTTTCTGTTCAAAAATTGTTTAAAAAATTTTTTTTCTTCACTGTTACCAATCGTCAACATAATCTTTTTACAAGAATGAATCGATGTGTTTTAATGACAACATAAAATAGAGTATTTAATTCCATCAAACAAAAAAAAAAAAAAAAAAAATAGAGTATTTAATTTTCATATACAAAATCTTGAGAACAAAAAGTATATACAGATGAAACCATCCCCGAGCGACAGTATTACCTACAACCTCATTTACAGTAATAGAAAAACTAGTTCTGTTACATACCAAACCAATTGAGTTTATCAATAAGATGTTGGGTCATGTAACTAAGAAATTAGTTTTGATTAAGTAATATTCTATATTCGAATAAATAATTATAAGGAATGAATCCAAGCGCATCGTTAGAATTTCACAGCCTTCTCGATGGCTCAACGGTACATTTTGTTTTATGTACAAGAGGTTGTGAACCCTTACTTGGAAACAATTTTTTCTTTCTCGGTTTGGATTTGTATTTTATTTTTTGAATAAAAAGATTGATCATACTATTTTTTTGTTATTTTAGAGACAACAGCACTCGTGGTTAGTAAGAGGTGCTTTCGTCTCAGTGAATCGAGTAACTATATTTCGTAAAAAAATTCTTCATTACCTTTTGGTGTTGAAAAAAAAATAGCTCTTGATAATTCAAGATGTATATGAAACAGGTCACGTACAACTACTTCAATTCATCGCCACACCTTTAGTCGCATGATACTCCTTACTCCAAATCTCGCGCGGATAACTTTGTGTTCCAGAGTAAGAATTGTACATTCAACCCCTTCTATGACCTCGTTTCGAGAAAAAAATGATAAATAAGGTACTATTTTACATAGTCATGCGTCCAGTAGTACTTATAACAAGAATAAACTTTATCAATAATAAACATTTTCACTCGAAAAGCGTCTCTAAAAACAACTTCAGAGTTCACGATATTCTCAGATAACTCAGTTCATAAAATACTTAATCCTGCCGATCGACCTACAACCTCCGACGTAGGTATTTTCGGTTTGAAAATCCACGTCACCCTAAAGCAGCTGTTCAAAATCCAGGTGATTTAAAAATAGCAACAAACATCCAATTCACTCGTCCACCATCGAAACGTATTTGCGGAACTCTCGTCTCCCCCTTACATTACTCAGATAACATTACGTACGTGCAGTACCTACCAGATATAAAAAAAAAAAACATCTAGATCACCGGAACAGCGAGTGTCGATATCTCCAAAGTGTATGCACTGCATGGATTTATAAAACTTTCAAAAGTAGTCAGAGCTATACACATATATATTATAAGTATACCCATAATACTACATCATAATATATATGCCATGCTGCTTTACATGCACGGAGAATTCAATCAATACCACCGAAGCGGCGCCAACAGCGGAGACATCATTTCTGCCGGAAATAGAACAGTCGCACCTCCAATCTCCAACTGAATTTTACCACACGTATATACGTGTATATACAGGAGTCTATATTATACGATTGCCCACAGTATAATCCCCCACGACTTTAATTAAAATTTTTCGTCGTCAGGGATTATTTTCAAATTTTCAAACGTACGCTCGCTGCCCGTGAAATTAAACGGTATACATGAAAGACAACAATCCCATGTCCGTCCTTGCACATATATGTGTATTTTTTATACACACGCGTTTTTCTATTTCATCGGGTTTCAAAGAGGCAAGACTTAACGAAAACGACGACGACTAACTAAGCTCCCCACGGGGGGGGGGGGGGTTGCTTGAGTATACATCTTCTTTTTTTTCCAAGTGAATCGAAAATAAGTATATAAACCATCTCGCATGAAAGAGAGCGGAGATGCATCTCTTCACAAGGGTGACATTGGTGTGAAAAAAGGAAAAGAAAAAAAAAAAATGTACTTGATAGCTACAAGTTGAGGAGGTACGGTACTTGGGAGTTGTAGGCCATGGGATAATTCAAACACCAAACGCGGAACGCTGAAAGAGACCTAGGGGGTGCCCCCGCGCCCTTCGAAAAAATCAATAGTCCAACCACCCCTTGGCTACTACGAGCGAGCTATATACATCTACTGCTCTCTGCGGCTGTAGCTCCTGTGTATATATATATACGTATACATGTATGTACGGGGCTGTTACGCGCCACCCCTAAAGCATACGCGCACACGTATGTATATATAAATGTACTTGTATGTACACGGATGTGTATGTATGTATATATATGTACATACACCCGGTCCTCCTCCCTCCCCTTAGTTATATACTTCCATGTGAGTTTTTTCTCTCCTCGTGTTTTTACATATATATATACCCGATGCCTGTTTGACCCCCTTGACGACGATGCTTTTACGTGTATATTATAGTATATAATACATGTAGGTAGACGATGCATGTGCTTAATGAACGACGACGGCGAGGAGGGAGTCTCTCTTTTTTCGCATTCATGGAAAAAAAAGAAAAAGGACGCCGAGCAAATCTGGGGCCTAGGTATAAAGTGAGCAATAATCGCTGCGCGATTACCGGGTGGGCTTAGCCCATTTTCCCTCTCTTTGGGTATAATATGCCCCACAGTACGTGCCTACAGGGCTATACGAGAGAGAAAGTTTCGGCTGATGCGAGGGCTTTTTTTGTTTGGCACCCTGTCATTAAGAGCGCGAACGGCCGTTGAGGTTCTGCCTTTGGGGTTACAGTATAACAGACTATTATCCAACCCTGCGTTTACTTTTACTTCAAAGAGGAACCGACATTTATAGGTGTAAGAATCCCTAAAGTTGGCGACACGATCCGTCCTGCCAACCAAACTTGCTGGTTTATACAATTCAAATACCTACATGAATGTTCGAATTCATTTGCAAATGTTTAATGTTTACTGTGTGCAAGTGTGAGGCGCCATCTGATGCCACAATCGAGGCCACAATAGTGCAAATTTTCCAGATTCCAAGGACTCATTTGCATTGTCGGTTGCAAATAGGGCAAGTTTACGGACTAATGGCGACACTGAGCGTCAAAACTTTGTGAATCGCGATAAATGCGTGAATATCGTATAAGCTGTTCGTAGTATCAAACGCAAAAACAAAGACAACATCAAAGTCAGTAACATAACCTTGATTTTTTTTTTTTTTTTTTATAGCTACAGTAATATTACAATTTAGAATTACATTAAAATAACATTGGGGTGGGGCACTGTGGGTTAGAACTTAACAACTAATTCTTAATCCTAAGTCGGAGTCGTGGATTAAATTCCAGTGAAGACCATCAGAAAAAATCTGAGTGCCCTAACTGGGAATCGAGCTCACGACCCCTTGAGCTGTGTTGTATAAAGTACCAGTTGAGCCAACGACGAGCTCATAACCTTGATTTAATTGTATCGAAGCAGAACTAACTTATCCAATCGGTAAAGTGAAGCAAGTAGGTATACTCGTGTATGTTCGTGTTATTTTATTAACTGTCAGTCATCTATTGCATTGTTAAGTTTAACGTCTTTTTAATTAGTAAGGTACTGATCATACACTTAATAGGACCCTCATTATTTTAACGCTCGGTAACGACAAGTGGTTGGAAAATCGTAAAAAATTGAATGATCCACAGTGAATAATGCACCGAGTCCTCAAAAGTCCACGAACTTTGTCCTTTTCTCTCACTCTAGGCTCTGCTGTCGTTATCATTTACCCCCTTCAACGACTTACACACAGAGAATACAAACTCATACTCCGTCATTGAGTTCTTTTATAGGTCCAAGTATGAAAACGCATCCACGACTTTTTGCTGGCATTTCATATTTCATACCGGTGGCCCCAAGCTTTACTCCGCTTTACTCGGGTGGAAGAGACGAAAACCCACTATACAGCACTATACGCGCGCACAGCGTTGACGGAGATCTGATGAAGACAAAGGGCTGAAAACTATAAGTAATGATCGTATCCTCGGTCGGGTTTTCAGTGCGATCGAAACAATGGGCGGGAGGAGAATTTAGACTTTCGCAGCGCACCACGTACGGAGCGAATGGATAAAGTGAGAAAAAAAAGGAAGGGACGAGAAGAAGAAAAAAGCAGCCATACGCGGGTGCATAAAAAAAATTACGGAATAGAAGTTTGACGAAGCGCGTTGCGCATGAAACTCGGAGCTCACGGAACGTTCGTCAAACTTATACTTACTTGTGTAATATTTTGCAAAAGCAGTGCACTGTGCACATATACATTATATAATATACAGTCGACCTGAGGGGTGCAGCTGGGTAGGATACAACGAAAGAGAGAGAGAAAGGAGGCGCCGGCACGGCTGTTGCTATGAAGGGTCGAATTTTCCCACCCCGCTCGAAAAGTCACACTCTCTTTCTCGCTCTCTTTTCCGTCTCCATCGTCGTGTGCATATCTATACAGTGCAGCGGCGCGATATTAAACGCGCACTTGGCATTTAGCCGCTTCCATGGGGTACGTACAAATGAGAGAGATAGAGAGAGCTCGCGCATGTGTGCGAATTTTCAAATGTTTGTTCTCACATTTATGTATAGGTGCAACATCATCGGCTGACAGCCGATTATTGACATGGGTATAAGTACCTACAGCTGCAACACAGAGCGAGGAGGGACACAAATGCGTCGAATGAGACAAAGGGATGACACAGTGTGGGGGGATGTCGAAAGAGATTAATGGCGTTCTACGACCCGCGTGTTTATATGTACATGCGGTGGTACTGCTGCTGCTTCTGGTATAGGCAAATATAGGTACACAGAGTTAACTGAATGAGCCGTGTAATAGGTGCGCTTGTGTGGATGATGCGTTGATTGCGAAATTGCGGCTACGAGATGATGGAGGCTGAGTTGTTGTGGTGGTGTCGACGAGGGGGGTACAGGGACGGAATTTTTCTTTTTTCAAAAAATTTTCACGCCCGCACTTTTACGAGCCGGAAAGTGAGCCGGAAGAATAATACGTGGATACAGTAAATTCACTGTGTGGCAGGGAATGCATGAAGTGTGTGTGTGTATACATACGAGTATATATATATTATGTACACAGTTGGCTAGCGTGGGGTTCCGTTGTGGGTCAATATTACTCCCATGCGCTGAATGCGTATACAGATGGTTTTGGATGGATTTATGTATATAGCCATAAAATTATGTAAATAGATCGTTGCATTAGGTCGAATCCTTTTGTTGTAACACGTTAGTATATATCACTTGTTTGCTTGAAACTAATGGTAACTTATTCGATCTTTTTGGACTATAAATATCCCCAGTCTGGGTTCGGTACGTGCCTTCATTTTCTGACCAAGGGTCGTGTAAGGCATTATATACCACAAGCAGAGGTATTACAAATGCTCAAGACGCACGTCCACCACAAAGCAAAGAAGGTGAGCATATACCTACACATTGATCTGAGATGTTGTTTACATTTAGCAAGCTGTATATATTGTAATTACTATATGCTATTACTATTTTTATTTTTATCCCGAACTTTATACACGAGAACCAAAGAGAATTTTCAAACTATTTGTGCAAACTTTTTAAACAAATATTGACACTAAGTAGATTAGAAAAATTCATCCAAAGATCCATCTGGTTAATTAATACCTTCGTTCATGTTCCATCACATAGGTCTACGAGAAACTTTTGATTGACCTGCACATGGAAATTCGCATGGGAAAAATTCCTCGGAAAGTTTTATAAGCGCTGACTTTACTCTTGGAGCACGGTATTGGGGGGGGGGGGTCCACTTACAATTTTCGTTCACGTTGAAAATCTACAAGAAATACTTCCCGAGAAATTTTTCCTCCTTGATCAAGAGGAAAATACCGAAGGTGTTTTTACATTCCTGGTAGAAATCCCCGTGGATTTACACGTGTAAAATTAGGAAAATTCTAAATGGACTCTTGTAATGGGGTGGGGCAATGTTCCCACGGTTCAGAATTGGTGAAAACACGGCCCCTCTTCACATCGTAAAGCAGCTTATAAAGGTTAGGTGATTGAGAAGAGGTTGCGAACCAACATATTTTTAAAATTATCGAAAGACAGTGGACAGTGGACAGTGAGTGCTTGGGCACACAGGTATGAAGTTATACTTTTAGGAAATTATATGGCAGACAGTATAATTATGAATATAAACATACCTTCTATTAAACGATATTGTGTACGAAAGTGGTGCAATTATCGTTGGAATGAGTACACCTACGTTAGTTGGGTGTGGTTTCACTAAATATTTTAATATTTAATAACTGAGCAATTATAAAAAATATATTATGGCTTAATCCAATATAAAAAATATGTAGGCTGGGCAGTAGTATAAGACTATGCGCTTTCATCGAATCTTCCGATGATTTATAAAGAACTTCTTACCATCTACGCTGATTACATCTCTAAAGTCAAGCTCACATTTGTCACGTACGCTCACACATAATAAATACCCAAAAATTTCAGATCTTTTTTGTATGTTTAATTTAAAAAATTGCAATGTAACATGTAACCTTATGGGAAAATCACGTAAAATTGCATTTATATGATCTGTAGAAACCTCCCAATTTTTGTTATAATGAAAGATTACTTTTAGATAAATCTGTTAAATTTTTAAATAGATCCTCAAGTTTTTTTTTTTTTTTTTAATAACACAAGAAAGAAGTGGTCAACAATGCGTAAAAGCGTGTATGTGAATACATCCACATGAGAAAATTAATTGCTAGCGTTGCATATATTTGTGCTCCTCTCACCTTTCTGAACTTTACCCCCGCTAACTGTGATGAACTTTAATTAAAAAATTATCAGTATGGCAAGGGCGGCGGAGGACGAAAGAGGAGTACTATGTAAAATCCACTTCTGTCACATATTTTCTCGAGGTCAGAAATCTGAAATCATTGACTCGCTCTCGCGCATAACGCGCCTATAAAAGTATAACTTCAAAAAAGCTTTTAAACTCTTGTAAGTCTTTGAGAATTAATTTTGAAATCATTAGAAGTCCTTTAAGACCATTTCATAAGACTTTAAAGTCATTTACAAATAAAGTGAATGTTAGTCGTGTGAAATAACAATGGTTAGTTTGGAATACCTGTCGGTTATTTCCATGGATGTACTCGAATTAAAAATTATGTTGCTCTCATATTCTGTACTCAATGTTCAAACTTGCTCGAGACTATATAGAAAATAATTGTTAGTTAAAAAATTACTCATCTGCTATGTAAAATAATCCATGGCAAAGGCGACCGAGGACTTTGAACCGATAAGAGGGCGCCAGGGAGAAGAGACTCCAGCCAATTGGAACCCTTTGGCAATTCATGTATACGTAGATATGTATCGATGTAAATCGGGGAGGGGGTCTTTTTTCTGGCGTCATCTGATCTAAGCTTGCCAAGTCGCCATCCCCATAGCGTAAGGAAAATACGTGTATGAGGTTCTTGAGTTGCACGGTCCGCAAACTCAGCATAGATGGCGTACTGTAGCGAAGAGAAAAATGGCTTAATGGCGGGTCATTGACAAAAATGTACTATCCATGATCTTCTGACGTCAACGTGACGGAGATGTAGTCACAAAAGTACGTCCACATTGCCGTATATTGTCGTCACTTATAGTTAAAGTGTGTCATGGGCGCCATCTTTCTTTTTTTTTTTACATCGGGTTACCGCGACAGCCTATTGGCCCAGTCGCCGGGGCCACTCACTCACCACCTATGTGTGGGGGTGTATTGCCACACCCATTAAATCTTCTCTTTAATTGATACCATACAAATCATACCATGGGCACAGTGGAAGTATCTCCGGTGTAACACACCTTGTCAGTTAAGCTGACACTCTCAGCACCGGAGGGAAGTGCATCGGGTCAACTCGCCACTGTGTAGCCTGGGTCCGAAGCATCGGATCCAGGCTAATTAGCATCCCCGGAGAAGCTCCATGTTTCAGGGGCCACTCCTCGCCGGTAAGGCCGGCAATCCCTGCCTGGCATCGAGCCCGCTAATCCCTACCTATTAGGCCCTAACACTGTTTCGCATTCACCCAGGCCCGAAGACCTGTGGAGCAAGGAAAAAACCCTGGAATTACTCTGAAGGAAAATTCCACGGAAAAACCCACCCCGAAACAGCCGGGGTTACATAGGAACTTTTTCCGGTGAAAACAGTTTTTGAAAAAATCTGCACTCACCGGGAATCGAACCCACGACCCCTAGAACAGCGTTGTATCAGTAACAAGCACGCTTACCACTGAGCCAACGCCGCTCGGGCGCCATCTTTCTCTCATCTACAGTACGCCATCTATGTTGAGTTTGCTGACCGTAGGGACCTCATTGATGAAATGTAACGGAAAGAGAAAATATTATAAATGTTGAACCATACGCAGATGTTGAAGTAGGAAAATCTTTGAACTCTTGCATTAACGAGTACAAATAAATAATTCAATTCTACGATACCTAGTCGTGAGTGGTGATACTGTGCGCAAAAAAATATGACAAAGATATTTCGCTATCATCGCTAAAAAAAAATAATTAATTCGATAAACTCAAGTCGTAAATCTTGGGGGAGAACCTGCAAACCGAAGATAAGAAACTAAGGGGGGACGGGACGAGAAGCCGCTCGGTTAGCAAATGCATAGAAAGCCCGAAAAAGCTGCAACAAATAAAAATAAAGCCGAAACTTTTCTAAGCCGCTACACATGTACATGCGTACATCCGTAGTGGGTATCTGTTGCGTTGCGAAGCTTGAAGCTTATCAAGCATTTGGAGCACGTAGTCGTAGTTATTCGCACGACCGTTGCTTCTATGTGTGTATGGGTGAATGAAAAAAAAAAAAAAAAAAAAAGATACCTCAGCGTTTTTACGGACATCGTAGTATGGAATGTAGAGCTTGCTGCGCTAAATGATTTTTCCGGCGCGAACTCACTTGGTGCCGATACGGTTGATTTGATTTTTTTACTTCTCGGTATTGGAGCGACAGGTGTTTATTTGTTTTCGACTCGGAGAGAAAACGTTTGGAAAGGTGGACCGATAGTCCGTATTTTTTACAAGATATATAGATATCGACAGACGTCACTGGACTGAGAAAAATATATATGTCTGAATAAAATATAAATGGCAAAATAAATAATTTCGTGTAAAATCATCTGATTGACTACGGGTTTTTTTTTAAATTGAAAAAAAAAGTTAAACATTGAAAGTTTGTTAAATACGGTGCAATAAAAAAATTGATTTTCTATCGAATTCAAAGTATAATTATATTTGATAAGAAATAATCATTTTTTTTAAATAATAGTAGAATTATCTCTCTAAATATCAAAAGTATTAAAATGATAAAATCTATTATAATATATAAATAGTACACC
>NW_019379641.1:264533-294249 GCF_000648655.2 Copidosoma floridanum
AAAAAAAAAAAAAAAAAAAAAAAAAAAAAAAAAAAAAAAAAAAAGAGTCCGTGACACAATTTTCTACTCTGCACAAGGAAGCCTTTCGGGATGTATTAGCTGTGATGTTTGTGTCGCGTGTGCACCGGTAGCAAATAACCCAAACGCGAAAGCTAAAAATTTCCGATAAAAAACCTGGAAAAATGAGATTCCTCTGGTGCCGCTGCTCGCCTTTTGTGCACTCCATTATGTGGAAGTCGAGGTGGAAGCTGCGCCAACTTTAAAGCGAGAGAACGCACAAAAGCCCCCGCGAGTTACGTGTAATCCCTGCACACACAGACGAATCCCGGCGACATTTTCCTCTTTTGCGTGTGCATGTGCGCTGTATATGCATGTACATTTGAAAAGTTTGCGCACGAATTTCCGGAGGAAAGTACATGTGATTTGAAGTTTAGCTCTTATCAAAGGGAAACAAAAAAAATGTATTTTAGAATAGCAGTGGCGCGCGACACAACTCAAGTTTCTTCTTCTATAGTTGAAAGCAACATAATATTACAAATTGTGATTAACTAAAAAGTGTGACTTTATGATTAAAATGTTAAATAGTAATTTCTACAAATGATTTTGACTTGCATTGGAAGCGAATCCTTGAATAGGGCTATGTAAGTGTTTCGCCAATAGCAGAGATATTTATTGTCAAGTTCATAATATATGTAGACTAATTACAATCTAAATGCTTGAGATTTCGAATATTCCAAAGAATCGTAAGTATCATTTCCCGGCTCTCTCTCTCTCTCTCTCTCTCTCTATACCTGTAGTGGGAAGAAAGCATTTTTAATTTAAAGTGGAATGCTTCTCTTCTGTGTTATATATCCGACAAGCCGACAAGGCTCTGTCCTAGTATTTTGCATTTTTCCAACTTTTACAAAAAAGTGCTAATAAGTAAAAGTTTCATTAAAAGTTTTACAAGCACAGAGTTGGGGCAAAATTAAGTTTTCAATGAATTTTCATTACAGAAATTACATGCCTTTATTTCCGTAATGTTTGTAACATATTTAAATTTAAGGGGGTTGGTGTCTGAGTTTTTGAAAAATTCTATTAGAAGTTTGGTCGTAATGCTATGGGTATCTCTGTATCCATATAGCAGACTATAAAAAAAATTAGGGGTTTACTGTTTAAGTATTATTGTATGAGTAAAAATATTAGTGCATGGAATAAAAACATAAATGTAAGTAAAATACATTTACATATTGACTTATTTGAGTATTTATTCAAGTGGAGTTTATTAATTGATGTTGATGGATTCTATGCTATTCACAATATCCAGATATAAATTAAAAGCTTCTTCAGTCGTGGTCGGCGTTTTTGTTTTTTTAAATAGCCCGACTAACTCTTTAATCTCTTCTGAATACAATTGAGGATCTTTGCAATACATATTCATCAAGTTTTGAATTACAGTTTATCTACTTCTTCCCTACAGTCTTCTTTACCATGCATTTCTGAGCACTTAAACAGCTGATTCGGTATTCCACCTGGAGCATTGCTTTGACGTCAGATTCTGTGTTTGTTCCACTCTTTTCGAGTTACGTCCATCTCACTTTGGATCAAAGATCCAAAGCAATATCTTGACACTCAATGTTGAGCTTGTTGTTTACATCTAAAAGTTGTTTGTTTACCATTTCCTTAAATAATGTTACATAAAAATTTGCGAATCTATGTCTAAATTGTCTCCAAAAACTTTCTATCCTCTGGTTAAGAGTCGATTTTCCTCTTAAAAAACTGTTGCATCCAGCTTGCTTATCATTATGATGCCAACGAAAAGCCATATGGATATCTTCCATTAGAGTGGCTTTAGTGCCATTGTCAGCTCTCATCAAGGTAGGGACGAATCCATACTTTTCAATGCATTTTAAATACTGATAAGCTATTATTGATGGGTCATTGTTCAACGTTGCTACTGTAAGCCACAGGACTTTCTTTGAGTACCCATCAATGCATCCGTACGTGGGGAATCCAAATCTTTTTAGCTTGTCAAATCCATCAGCATGCCAGAGAAAGTTCGGTCCTGGAACACTGTATACCCTTTGTTTCAATCTATACCTTACACGAGCTTCTACTTGATCAGAATCTATTAACTGCATGAACCTCATTACAGTTTTTTGTTTCACTTTTAGATCATAAACATTTCGTAGCCGTTTTCAGACAGCTCTATACCCTAAACACGTTCCACTTCCTTTTAACTCTAATAAAATTGCTAAAACAATCTTTGATACAGTACTCTCAGCAATGTTTTTCCTCTTTAAATCAGAACTCTGACAAAATCTCGATAATGAACGAAGAGAAACACTAACGCCAAATTTTTTTCTCAAAAGGTGGATAATACACTTTAAAGGATAATCTTTTTTGTACCATTTTTTTATGCCAAATGAATATGAATTCAGGCAAGCCATTTGTAACGAAAATAGTAATTATCATACAAAAGTTATTAATACAAAGGTAAGGTTATCTTGTTAATGATAAGAAAATATTTCTTATAGTAATACATTTTTAGAGAGGTACATCAACTTTTACGTGAAACACGATAATGCTGAAAAAATCAATAATTTTGTCGTCAAACGAACGGTAGATGTATGTACACGTATAATATCATAATATGCTTATAGCTAGCCAGTAGCTAGCTATGAAAATCAACCCACATATAGCTAGCTCCGTGGTAGTTGGCTAGGTGGCGCTTAGGCGCTTCCGTAGGGGGGGGGGGCCCCGTTCCTTGCCTCTCTGAATGATACTCCCAAACCTCCTTAAGGCTTTCAATTATTTTAATAAAAGAAACTCGGAACTTTTTACTAAAATTGCATTTTTAGACTAAAGTGTTGAGAACACGGTTGCTTCTACTCCTGACAGTGCTGATAATTGAAAAAATACTAAAAAATTTATCAGAGCATGGATTATACATTTAAAGCTTTGAAACGTTGAAAAACCTCATAACGCTAGGTTGAAGGCACGTACATGAAAATGACTTCATTTACTTTAATCAGGACTTTAATGCAGGACTAAATATAAATACAAATGATTTTGTATTTCAGTTATACAATGTAGTTTAATTTTTTAATTAAAAACACATCACTTATATTTTTCTCAATTTGAATTACTATACAAAGTTGAGAATTTCTTTTACTTATTTTATTTTAACTTTTATTTAAAATAGAATATAAAATTTATATAAAATTTGAGTATTGCTTTTAAATGGATTAAGTATTAATTAAAATTAAAATAATGTATTTAAGAGTATTTGAAATTCCCGAAATACAAAACCTCTTTACGCATAATTTATACTTGTGCGTATTTATGTAAATCCGCGCAGCAGCAGAAGCCTGTACGAAAACTTCCTTTTCCGGGTCTCCAAAGATAAGCGAAATTCGTGTGTTATACTTATACTGTTCGTTCGAGGTTCGGACTAAAGCCACCGAAAGTTTATTCACCTCCGAGACCCCGACGTTGCTTTTCGACAGATATCACTACAATGCGTGGCTATACTCGCTTTCTCTCTCTCTCTCTATTTTGTATTTTTTAAGCGATTTCACAGACATACTCTCTTTTTCCTGACAATTCAATTGAACGTAGCTATCACTTTTTCAAGTTGTGGTATTGTCGGGTCAACACATTTTATACGGGCAACTACGAATGACGATGGTATATTATATATATATGTTACCGGCAAAGTGTATAATCAGGCATTCTATAGAATGCCTAACAGAGTTAGGCAAAGTATAGAATAAGTCTATATTTCACACTTTGCCTAGGCATTCTATACAATGCCTAAGAGATACCCGGCAAAGTATGAAATTATCAACAAATACTCGTTGATTAGCGAATTACTTTTCAGTTTGCTGTTTACTTTTGACGTACACGGTCGTAGTTTAAGGACTGGCTTAGAAATGGCTCAGGAAGCGAAAGAAATCATGAGGCAGCGTTTTGAGAATAAACTGAAATCAGTAGACAGCAAATCGAATTCGGTTATACTAAGTAATGTGAAAATCTTAGATCTAATAAAAGAAGTTAAAGAAGAAAAGTGCAAAGAGACTGATAAATCTTCACGACATTATTGGTTGCTGCAACACTACGATGTGCTAAACGTTGAAGGACGCGAAAAGTTAATTTTGCCAATTAGTGAAGCGAATGCTGATATTAAGTATTATTGTGCCATGGAAGATTTATTTGACGTACTGTACAGACAATTGTATGCACGATCGCAATTTAGTGTTTGTGAAGAAAATTTGATTCGTATTGACAAAGTTCCCGAGACTGAATCTTCGGTGCGAGCTATAGCAACTGCACAAAGAAATGGAACTGGGCAAGGAATAAAAAAATGTTATTGCAAATCGGGGTGTACGACAAAAAAATGTATATGTTTTAAAAATAACAGACTGTGTAATTCGCGATGTCATAAAAGTTTATCGTGTTGTAACAAATAAGTCTTTTTTAACCATATTAATTTAAATAGATCGTCTGTAAATAGTTTTGTAATTAGAATAAATGCATTTTTTCGATGCAAATGCCAATTACGAGCCTCAAATAAATTTACTATTAACAGATTATCCTTAATTTTTACTTTGCCGGATACCTCTTAGGCATTCTATAGAATGCCTAGGCGTTTCATAGAATGCCTAGGCATAGTGTTGAAAGAATCTAGTATTTTATACTTTGCCTTAAACAGCCCGGCATTCTATAGAATGCCTGAATTTCATACTTTGCCGGTAACATATATATACGTATATATAAATGTAGAACGATGCGTCAGTTGCAGTGACAATTACGGTGCTATAACGGGAGTGGTAAAAAATTTCTAAAAAAAGTTACATTAAATATTGTAGAATTGCTAAGCCTATGCTTATAGTTAATTTTGATTCTTCATGATTCTTCTTTGTGTTTCATAATACCTGAATATATTTTTGGCAAAAATTTATGAAAANTTTTTTTTTTTTGAAGAGATAATAGTTTTATTTTTAACAGATGAAAAACTTTGAAAAATTGACAGCTCAAGCTCGAAAGCCAATTCAAGACTGGACTACAAAACAAAAAAAAAAAGAGTCCGTGACACAATTTTCTACTCTGCACAAGGAAGCCTTTCGGGATGTATTAGCTGTGATGTTTGTGTCGCGTGTGCACCGGTAGCAAATAACCCAAACGCGAAAGCTAAAAATTTCCGATAAAAAACCTGGAAAAATGAGATTCCTCTGGTGCCGCTGCTCGCCTTTTGTGCACTCCATTATGTGGAAGTCGAGGTGGAAGCTGCGCCAACTTTAAAGCGAGAGAACGCACAAAAGCCCCCGCGAGTTACGTGTAATCCCTGCACACACAGACGAATCCCGGCGACATTTTCCTCTTTTGCGTGTGCATGTGCGCTGTATATGCATGTACATTTGAAAAGTTTGCGCACGAATTTCCGGAGGAAAGTACATGTGATTTGAAGTTTAGCTCTTATCAAAGGGAAACAAAAAAAATGTATTTTAGAATAGCAGTGGCGCGCGACACAACTCAAGTTTCTTCTTCTATAGTTGAAAGCAACATAATATTACAAATTGTGATTAACTAAAAAGTGTGACTTTATGATTAAAATGTTAAATAGTAATTTCTACAAATGATTTTGACTTGCATTGGAAGCGAATCCTTGAATAGGGCTATGTAAGTGTTTCGCCAATAGCAGAGATATTTATTGTCAAGTTCATAATATATGTAGACTAATTACAATCTAAATGCTTGAGATTTCGAATATTCCAAAGAATCGTAAGTATCATTTCCCGGCTCTCTCTCTCTCTCTCTCTCTCTCTATACCTGTAGTGGGAAGAAAGCATTTTTAATTTAAAGTGGAATGCTTCTCTTCTGTGTTATATATCCGACAAGCCGACAAGGCTCTGTCCTAGTATTTTGCATTTTTCCAACTTTTACAAAAAAGTGCTAATAAGTAAAAGTTTCATTAAAAGTTTTACAAGCACAGAGTTGGGGCAAAATTAAGTTTTCAATGAATTTTCATTACAGAAATTACATGCCTTTATTTCCGTAATGTTTGTAACATATTTAAATTTAAGGGGGTTGGTGTCTGAGTTTTTGAAAAATTCTATTAGAAGTTTGGTCGTAATGCTATGGGTATCTCTGTATCCATATAGCAGACTATAAAAAAAATATCGCACGTAAATCCAATTTTCAAAGCAATTTCCCCCTTCGTTAATTTTTTTAATAGCATAGCATGAAATTGCTTACATAATGCATCAAAAATAACGATATAATATAAAAATTTTTTAATCTCTAATTAACTTTTGAGGTTGACTGTAGACATTCGAATTCAAGGGTGAGTATCGTTAAAGTAATCCGTTTAAGAAATAATGTTCTGAAAGAACAAAAGAAAAAAACTGCAATGTATACCTGTAAATCCACAAAAAATATCCCGCTTTTGTCTCCGATTTTTAAATAAAACATTTTTTTTTGAGGCGCACCCTTTTTATTAGATTTGCAATTGTAATTTTATCTCTTCACGTATGTCATTTTGATTGATATTATTTGTGTTCGAACATGTTAGAAGTCGATAACTCTATCTTTTTACGGTATTATACACCTTTTGCCTTTGTTTTATTGGGTTATTGACAACAAAAACTTAAAAATTTTGTTTGTACTTTGTTGGGCTCCAACGTTTGGCACTTCAAACGCATAGAAACGGCAATAAGCCACGTCAGAGATTAAAGAAAAAAGAAACTCACGAAAAACTGTTAAGAGCATTAAAATGAGCGATGGAGAAAAACCCGGCAGTCACGCACCAAACAGCCGTTTTCCAGCTCAGTGTACCCACGCCTGCTGTCAACCGAAACCCTCGTTTCGTCATTTCTTTTCCTTACACCTCTCGTACATATACATATGTAAGTACCTACGAGTATACTTAAGTCGGAAACCTCCATTAGCTGCTATAAGGAGAAGTTACGAGAGAAAAAAAGGGAGGCATTGTATCGATAAGCTTCCATTTCACGCTCTTGCACCGTTCATGCATCATAAGCTGCTGCACCACACCGTTATCCCCCCTCCCCCCGTCCCCCCGCGTATAGGTGCATACTTAAATACCCAACCCACAAGAAGATATATTTAGGTTCATCCTTTTTTTCCTCCATATCTCCGTCCGGAACTGATGCGCATAATATATATGCGCTACTGCAACAGCTTTGTCAACACACACGCACGTGTGGGGGTGTGTCTCGCGGCGCAGCGACGGCGCTATCTCTCTCCTCGTTTTCGAGGAAAGGGTATTTCGAATTCCAAGCCGCGTGCGTGGCTGTTTTCTCTCTCTTCCCTCCCGGACCGTCTCGCGTAAAAAAGTGAAGGAGGAAGGGAAAAATAAAATACGAGACTAGAGTCGCGTAGGTCGAGTGTGTTTACCGAGGGAGGTCTGCCCCTCTTTTTTCCACTTATTGTGTTCGTAGGCATGTACATACGTGTAGGTCCAAATCTGCGAAAAATTTTACAGGGTGGAGGAGACAAATACATCCGAAACGCACGATTCTGCATGCCTCACAGCTCGCCTCACAGATAGCTATTTTTTAGTCTTTGTAAGGGTGGTTTACCCTGAAAAGTGTGAGCACTAACAAACAATAATGAGCTATGGAACAAATGCTTTTCGATCCGATGCCCAGATCGAACAAAAGTTAGATCATTCGCTTGGAAAGTAATCAAAAGCGCTGTGAACGGAGCTTAAAATGAAGCTTTGGGAGTAGGGTTGGAAATGTTTGATCGGGTCAAAAGTTACGGGGGCGATTAAAGTTTAGGTAAAAAATCGGATGAGTTGACTAACGAGAGTTTTTTCTTTTTTCGATGGGCTGTAAGTACTAACTCTATAACTTTCATCTTAGCTGCGGTACAAATAAAAGAGTAGAGCCGTAATTTTCATTTTTACCTCTTTTTTGGGGGGGTCAAAGTGAAAGGTGTGCCTCAGGGTGAAAAAAACATTGTCCAGACCAAGGGCGTCTTTTGCCAGATGTTACCGCCTATACGTTCCAACACTCAAGATAGGACTGAGATTAAAACGTACGTATCCACAAAATTTTTCGTAGATTTCACCTATACGCAAAAGTACAATAGTTAATGCTTGTCGAGGATAGGGTCGCGCCTTCCTTGCTTTTATGGAGGCCATATGTGGGAGTAGGAGGTACCAACAGTCTATGCGTGCGGTTGGCAGAGGAAAGAGAAAGGGAGTAATAGAGTTTGGATGATCTGCTGCCGTAGCTGTATGGGTGGGTGTACTTTCGCCCTTTCATGGGGTAACGCTATCGAGACTTTTTTTAGTATACTCTACTCTATATAGATAAACCACTCTGCGCTTAAAGGACTGCAGAGTTTTTTTGTGGGGCGGTCGAATTTTTTTTACTTGTATATATTACCGAGGTCAGTATTCTCGGAAAATATTGGGCGAGAAAAAAAAAGAGACTGAGCAAGGGACGGCTGGGGAGTTTTCAAGGTATACAGAGTCTTCGAACAAAGAGACCCTGTGATGGGTTTACGTTCGATCGATTGACTTTCGCGAACTTTTGGATGGATTCGAGTGGGGCCTATCGATCCAATAATCAGGGGGTGTGTTCAGACAACTCAGTACTACAAATGTGCAAAAGAGGCCTACTCTGTTCGATGTGAAAGTTTTGTGAAAAGAAAAAAAAAAGTATGTATATATTATTTCGCAGTGGAAAATTATTTCTTTTCTTTGGACATGGTTTGCATCACTTTCGAGGACTTCTCGTAGAGTTTTTTTTTTCTCTCGTCAATCCGCTTCGATGAATTTTAAGCCTCTGTCCGACACGGAAAGAAAGAAAGAAGAAGTTCCGATTGTGCGGCTTTTAATTAAATTTCCAGCCCCCCCCCCCCTTTCTGCGCATAGACTGAATTTCACTCTTGGCGGAACAAAAGAGGATTGATTTCCCGAGACTGGCTGTAAGTACCAATGATAATACACCAATTGAACGTGTTTTACCTCAAAAGCTTCTTTTATTCATGCAATGAACTCCGTACTTTTCGTGTAAAACAAAAAAATCTCTCACAAATACATGTACTGGGGAAAAAAGGTGAATTGCTCTACGTGCACAGTACAGCAGAGTCACTTGTATGAAGACAAAGAGAGACCACAGTCCAAGTTGATCTAAAAATTGAAACAACAAATCGTACAAAGCTTACTTGAGTGCAAAGATTCGTAAAACTGTCTTATTGTTGCTAACCGCTGCAAAAAATTTTATTCCTCCTCATCCCAAGTTCGCCTGCGCACAAAATATTTACGACATGTATACGTCTAAAATGCGTGTAACTAATGGCACACATACACACTCACGATTACAGCAGAGAAACGCCTACAGTCGGCTTAAGATCCATTGTTGTGTTCGTCCTGTATATAAAGTCGTTTTCTTTCGCGAGGAGGGATGTATACTTTTTTATTTTTCTTCTCGGGCGCAGTAGGGCGTCGCCGTCTGCGAACTGGATTTTTTTTTTGCTGTATATCAATGCAAAAACGCCTGTAGGGTGGCTGGGTCCAGTGAACCTTTTCTGCGAACAAAGGGCTTAAGTTTGCTGCGTAAAAAAAAAAAAATGGATCAGTACTTTGGTGTCGCTCATCACCGACACACAAATTGTATGAAATAAATTTTTCTTGCATGCATCGCGACAACAGTAGCAGCAGTACTTTTGGAGAACCAACATACTTAATTACAAAGTCCGAAAAAAGGGAGGAGTAGGAAGATTCTCGATTTCCGTAAAATGTCTTGTAAAATACGCGGTAAAAGCTAAAATATGCAACAACTGGAAAACCTGACCCATGGGGGCTCCGCACAACCTTCCTTGCGAATCATCAACTTATTTACTAAGTATTTTCCTTACACTTACTGCGAAAAATCTTGTACGCAACTCGTGCGGGGCGATTTTTCACACTCGCGTGATGGACTCACACTCGTGGCTGGTGACGGTAACTCGTGCTACGCACTCGTGTGCTCAACTGGTACTCGTTCCCGTCAACTCCAGCCACTTGTGCGAGTCAATCACGACTCGTGCGGGAAATTGTCTTTTCCGCACTTGTTACGTACATAACTATTGTCTAAATATTGACTGTGACTTAACAAATAGTATTTTGCTACTAGCTCTGAGAAATTAAAATCGATTTTTGGCATTTAACTTTTCATGTGGATATTATACAGTCGAGATAAAATATAGATTTCGAAAAAATAAAACGTTTGACCACTGGTGTACATCTAAAAAATATTATTTTCATGCTTTTACAATGAAAAAGATAATATTTTACAGGTTAAAAAATCTGTTTCTTGGCTATATCTTAAAAAGTCAAAGAATATACATTTAGTGTCAAGAAGAAAATTGTAGATCACAAAAAAATACCTTTTTTCGGTATTTTTATTCATTTTCTCAGAACCATCTTTATACTCAAGAAATTAAAGAGAACAGAAAAAAAATCAGTTCTTTTGCTATACCTTTTAAAGTTTTCAATAAAGGTATGTGTGTGGTAAAACTCGCAATAATCTACAAAAATAGGTAGAAAACTGACGCAACAGTAGATGAGTTAAAAAATTTAAAACATTCGCACAAATATAATGATACTTTTTGCCTCGCTTTTTGCTCCAGTAAAAATGTAGCAGCCGTGCCAAAGATGAAAAAATTCGATTTTTTTGTACGAGTTCATTTTTTTCAATGTTCGTTCGGTCAGAAGAAGCTTGAAAATCCACACAAGGTGTAAAAACTTTACAAAAACGATATATTAGCATCAACCGAATGGTCACGTACATGTATAGTATGCAAGCTTCATAGGCACAACCAGATACTAATTGCCAGTCTCCATTGAAGCTCAACAACCATCTGACTGGAAAGGCGTGAAACATGTCTGTACAGGTAAAAAAAGAATAGAAGAGAGGAAAAAATATTTTCGCTGATAACTGCCTGATATAGTCTGCCGTAGTCTGTATACCATACACTATATTGTACGTAAGTATACTATATAAGGCGAGCTATAAGGGTGTGTAAGTGGCAAATCATACGTATATAATATGTACAATACGTGTAGCATTATACGTATCATTCGTACAATGTGCATGTGTACTTTCTTGTACTGTAATGAAACAACGCAAAGCAGCGACTACGCCGTAGAGGTTAACGCAAAAAAAAAACCACAGGCCAAAAAAAAGGGAAAAACGAGTCGGGACAAGTCGATATCGGTAATCCTTGACATCGTAGTAGTCGTTTGGGTACTTCATTCTACTCGCAGATATTCGAAAAGGGAAAATAATTTAATGAATACAAAAATTGATCGGGAAGAGGAGACGGAAGATGTAAAAAAAGCCGAGCCAAAAGCGTCGACTCTTTTATATGAGTTAGGTATCTACGAGCATTGCTCTCCTGCAGATAGGCATCAGCTCAATCGACTAAACACACATGTATTCTTCATAACCAGCATCGGTCGAGATTTTCCAACCCCCAATCCAAACACCGTAGATTTAGTGATGGCTCGGAAAAAAAGGGTGGCTATTTCAGTTTGTTTGGACACTCATAGGCATGATATTTTCGGAAACGAGGTTTTTCTTCTTCAAATCTATACGTATAGCTTCGGCGCTGATATTCTATTTACAATTTACTCGTTTTCAGGGAGAAGAGTAACGTTAGTCGGTATATAGGTACAGAGGAAGACGAGGGCTTATCTCGAGAAAACGACAAAAATATACACATCTGCTGATTCTGACGAAAAAGAGTCATTTGAAATCTTTTTGCGACCAACGTGCTTTCGAAACAAATGGACACCATATTATTTTGGACCCAAAAAATTGATTGGTAAGTGACTGAATCCTTTTCATTCGTTGTGCGATTGACTAAGATTAAGTAGTTACTTAGCTTGTTTGGCAGAGTTTTACAAAAACCAAAGGCATTAAGTTGTAGTTTTAGTTAATTTGAAATAAAATTATACACGCTATTTAAAGTTTAAACCTCATCCCTTATAAATAACATATATATTTTTATTTAAATAGTTTTTAAAATCATTATTTGCTTACTTACATAAAAATAAGAAAATGAATAATTGATGGCAACGTATTAAAATTGTGGAGATAAAATATAGTAAGTAACGGTCGTTAGCGAAGATAAAAAAATGAGAAAAAAAATGTGACTGAAATTTTTTACTCCACGTTAAATATAAAAGTGGTTTCATAGCGACGATTTAATAATGCACTAATACAGTGACCAAACAATTATGGATCCCTGGATTTTAGTAAAGTTTCACTGGATTAAATTTAGAGAGTAATATAATCAGTATAAAATATTATATATGATGGAATAATTTTTTTTTAACAATAATGGGTCAAAGCTTATGAGATAGCTACTTTTTTTTAGCGTTTCTCAGCTTAAACAGAAAATTTGTCCCTTCCATGAGATATACTTACACGTTGTACAAATGAGTTTTACCTCTCGTGCCAGTGCTCAATGCGCACGAGGGTCATTTTTAGTATTGTGTGCTTGGCAGTCACTACATGGATTATCGTTACACTTGCAAAAATCAATGGAACAATTGAAAATCTCAATCTACTACTGCGTTAAAAAAAAGAACTACTGTGATAGCACTGCATGACTAGGATAAGTTGCTAATTGGTCCAAGAACTTTTTACTATCTGCAACAACCTATTTTTTTTACTGTATTCTTAACTCCCTACGTCATTGGGTGTTGCTAACTCGCACGATTTCATTATTCCTTTTACGAATTTTAATCCTTTTTTTTCCCTTGCCCACCTCTTCCTTTTGTATCGCCTATCCATTACTCGTCCCTCCCTCGAGTACTTTTCTTTTCTTTACCTCGATCGCTCGGATAATGTACCGAATGAGAGGAGAGAAAAATCTTGTTAGCAAAAGGAGGAGAGCGCGTGTTCAAAGCTGCTATGGCTTATATATATATAAATAAATTGAGCGCGTGGCAGCGGTGTACTTCGTTTTAGTGCAGCGCGTGCATGTGAATTTATGTATAATATAATAGCACCGGTTACAAGCGCTCAATGCACCGATAAAAAGGTGGCTTTTAACAGCGAAATAAAAAGGGGAAGAAACATGTTTTCGTGTACCTACCCTCGGGTAAGGCCATATTGGCACGTACATAATGTGACGTTGAATTATTGTCGCTTATTGATGTTGTGCGTCGGTATACGTGTCCATCGTATTAAATTTACTCATTCCATATGTGAATGTTCGTTATTTCGCGTGAATCACAAGATGAATAATCGGAATTCTTTAGAGACGCATGTAATACGCTGTATTTGTAAAAATTAAAGGAATTGTCCCTAAATATATACATACACATTAAATTGATGTTTAAATGATAATGTCGACGTTACTCCTCCACTGTCTAGGGACTTTTTACTTAATTTTTCGTACAACATGCCGCAGGATCGTAAAAATCCCGGTGTTTACCATCGACAGCAGTAAACAAAAAAACAGTCTAAAAGCAGTAATAAATTTACTAGATGATAAAATAATAATAGTTTACCACTGTAGCACAGTTATTTTTTTTATAAATTTTCTATTCTCATCGTATTAAAGCTATTTTTTATTAATAAATGGCCCCGTACAGTCTACAAAAACTAAAAATAAAAATACACATCCGTATGAAATTATTTTGTTGTACATCACGCAATCAGAGCAGCAGCATAGCCAAAGCTTCTGTAGTGTATTATACATGTATTTATAATATATAAAAATATTTATAAAATCCAGTCTTGTGTATACAACGCACGCACATGATGTGAACACAACCCGCAAGATCTTTGATGAAAATAAGAAAAGAAAAAAAAAAAAAAATTAGAATAACAATGATAACAAAAACAAAGCACGCGACAACATGACACACACGACGTGTGCCACTATAATTTTGCCCACCTTTTTAACAACGTCCCTCTTTTACCCTCTTCATAACAGCTCTCAACCCTCAATTAAACCGCACACGCACCTCGTAATAAACTGCAATAACGCTTTTGGCGAGAAAAAAAATTCGGCCTTTCAGACCAACAAAACTGGGAGCGACATTACCATTTACAGGTGTAGACACAACTCGGACACAACTATAAATAAAAAATGGTTCTATGTAGCTTGTAGTCATTATAATCATTTTAATAAATAACAGTTGTACACCAACAATATGTTTCGTTGGAATGAAAAAAAACAAAGTTAATATAACTAACATAACTGATAACTGTTGGTGACAAATTTTTTTATGAATATATTTATGCTATTAATTTGGTTTTTGTGTTTCAAGTATAAGTACAATATGTAGGCTGATTGCAGAAATAAAATTTTGGTTTTCACGATGACGGCATAAAAATGCTAAAAGGAGAAACTCCATGCTTGTGCCAATGTGAAAACACGTTCGGGCACAATAACGATCCGACGACGTGGCGTATAACCGTAAAGCTGACTCGGTAGATGTCGATCGACACGGTGGCGCAAGTGGAGCTTTTTTTTGCTGCCTCGTTGTTTCATAAATGTGTTTGACAAGGGATGTTATATATATCGTGCGTCTTATTGTGTACAAATAAGCACGAGAGGTGTACTGCACCAATATTATAACATGTTGTTAAAAATCCCAAACAACTATTACGAGAGATCGCGCGTGGGCTTTGCTGCGGCGATGCATATTCCGCTGCTGCTTTCACTTGAGATTATGTTATGGGCAGTCGAACCTTTTGGCGAACTACTTCATGAATAGTGTGTGTAGTAGCATGTAGATGTGGCGCGACTTGCTTTTGTTGGGTTTTTTTGCTCGTTTTTTTGTACAGCGAACCTGTTTTTTTCAATCAAAAGAGAATTATACGGGTTGAAAAAGAGGAGGAGGGCTTAGTGTACACACTCTTACACGTATACTTAGGCCCATATACAGGTATACGTATGTGTAATTAGAGAAAACTAAAGATGGTGTTTTAATTGTTGTTCAAGCAAAGGTGATTAGGTTTACCATGAGGTTATAATTTTAAATGTCATTAAATGGATTTAAATGAAGATTATGTTTGAAAAGCATACGTTCGTTCATGAATTCTTGAACCATACAGTGGGGGATACATTGCTTCAAAAATTATTAGATTACCCGATGAATAATGTCTAGGAAAAAACGTTGTTATCGTCACACAATATGCGTTTTGACCTATGTCGTATGCAACATAATTTTTCTCAAAAAGATCGACTTAGGTTAAAAAAGAGAGTGCACATATTATCGTATTTTTTAAAATTTTAGTTTTATTCACTCGTCGGAGTATTTATAAATATCTTTGCTCGCGACAAAACAATCGATATGATTCTTTCACATAAACATGTCAAGCGGATGGTAATTCAAAATTGGCTCAAGTTTTGTCAAAACCTCCTTATCAATTCCATCATTATTTTAAAAAGTGAAAGAATCATTTTTCACAATTTTCCACGATAGTCCACAGTACAGGTGTATAAGTTTGTTTCACTAATTTATCGGTTCGGAGGAAACCATAGGTCTCGAAAATTCCCATAAATTGTTACAAAAATTGTCTGCTGGATTCCTTAAAAAAAAAAAAAAAATTAAAAGAAAAACAATTATAGTGTAAGAAGATAAAAATATTCTGCAGGTATTGGGTTTCATAAAAATATTTTTTACCCTCCCCCAGCAAAAAAAAAAATGAAATAAAAAAGGTATGCACACATACTCGCAACAAGACACTGACAAATTGATAGAAGCACCTAATTGAAAAATAGCGATGTAAAGCAGACCCTAAGTAAAAAAGTGCTGGTACAAACTATACGAGCACACGCGGACGCGCTGATTATAGTCAATAAAATAATAATATCGTCCCGCACTGCGTTGCAAAGCGATCGTGCATCCTTGAAACCCCGTCTCTTTAAACAGCAAGATCGAGACAGAGAGGGTCACACCACATACAGCATAAAAATGTAAATACATGTAGACTAGATTTTACGCCCATAGCTACAATATTTCTCTTGCCCACAGTAAAAACATGCACGATAAACAAATATTATTCGCACACGTGTTCTTGACCATGTATCGTGTGGTAGGCAAATTAAAATTCATTAATTAATTTGGTCATCGTCGTCGTATAATTATGTACACTCCCTCAACCGCGCATTGTCTCGTTAAAGCTCGTCTCACTCGTCGCGTCGGCTTACTTACTACTTCCATGCGGGACCTAATGTAATTACTTATGCACTTGCAGAGAGTATAGTGATCGCTGACAATTGACCCTTTCTTTTTTCTGTATATTATACATCTTCATCTTCATACGCTTGGTCCAGCAAATCTTATAAAACGCCTATAAATCTGTCGAGTACTTGCGTGTGGACGCAACGGAGCCAAATATCAATCGAATAGAAACAGATTTGTCATGAGTCACGTGAATAATTTTAAAATAAGAAAAACAGTACCACCACAAGTTGGATTGATGAACATTTATCTAATCTTCATTGGATGATGTTGTTGTTGTTTTGGAGTGTGCCATTAAATAACCCAAACAGATGACAAAAACAACTGGAATAAACGTCGCGTTGAAGCATTTTTCTGTGATAAGTTAATATTACGTGAATAATTCCAACTCTTTGTTATTACATCGATCGGATAGAAATAAAGCCCGTTATCGTAACGTATCGTAACGGCGTGTTTTAATTTGAATGTATATGAATCAAGTGGGGGAAAAAAAAAATTACACGGTTAATGAGGTACTGGGTAAGCAGTGCGCGATCATTTATATCCTCTAGGTATATAGGAGTGTATTTCACAGTAGCTCGACCATCACTCCGCCGACGCCTCGAGAAATCGTTGCTCCTTGCAACTAATTAAAGAGAGGAGGAAAAAAAAATTGAGCACATGACACCGATAGTCACGTTCCGAACTTTCTCCGCATGACTCAAAAAGAAAACAGCATCTGTAAGGAGGATACGTGTATACGTATAGATGTACATGAAAAGCCCCCTCCTCGCCCTGTTTCCTTCCTTCTTTCCTTCCATCCATTTTCTTCATTCGTTCTATTTTTTTCCTCTACTTTTTTTCCGAGCATCAGTGCTACCAGTCTATATATAGTATATTCTTCCCCATTGGTTGGCTGCATTACGTTCTTTGTTTTACTTTCTCTCATTTTGAAAAAACTTTATTAAGTACAGGGCGGTGGTTGTTTTGACAGGTATATATCATCGAGATTCATCTTCTTTGCGGCTCTGAGGAGCGGTAATTTTGTGTAAATGTTCGATGAAATTATTATTATTATTATTATTATTATTATTATTATTATTATTATTGGACATTGTTTGACTATAATGAAAGAACTAAATTGCACGCGATAACGATTTAAACGTTTTTTTTTCTTATGCAATGTTGTACACCAATTTCAAAACGCAAAACAATTATCGCAACACTTTTTTTTCGTCATCCTCCAATTAATAACTACTCGCGATATGTCATACATGTATAAACAATACCGCACTCCCATTTCAAAACAATAGGCCGTATATTATCCCCCGTTTATCGCGTAGACCAACGAGGAAGCGGGAACGAGAGGGGAGAGCTGTAAGAAGGAGTTTTAAAAACGATGAAATACTATCCAAGCGGCCGGCTAATCGAATAAATTAATTTGAATAACCGGCAACAAATGGAACGGCTCAAACGGCAACAACGAGCCGGCCTTTGTTCTGCGCGTTAGTTTCACACACTCCTCTTCCTCCTCCTCTTCTTTTTCTACACGCCCGCGCGCGCATCGACAATGCGATCCGATTTTTTTTTTTTTTTCGCGTCGTAAGTATATACTCTTGCAGGCTAGTTGATAATTTATTACATACATATTTATTGGAACATTTTGTAAACATTGTGCAATCGAATAAATGGAGAAATAAAAGAAAACACCAACGCATAAACGGCAACGTTCTATACTGCCTACCCCGAAAAAAATGTACTAGTTATGACTAAGAAAGGAATAGCCGATACTTAAGTACTTATGATGACAATACTTATTAAAAGTCGAAAACAACCAAGTAAAGACCTTGTCATCTTTTTCCGCCTCTCCAGTTGAGCGTAGGGAAGAAATTATATATTTAGTGAGTATATGCATGCACAAGTACGGCGCTTGTGTATAAAACTCGTGTCGTCAAGGGGCTGCCGCATCAGTAGCAGTCGGCCGGCGCCGGCCAATCCAGCTGCTGTGGTGCGGCACCCCGAACTCGACCCCGAGTCCCTTTGGCTTCCCCATGTAGGTACCTATACCTATCCCTGAATATAACACAAACTTCCCCTATCTCTGTTAGCGTAAAATGTGTGTATTACTATACAGCCGAAACTGAAGTTCATACTTAGTTAAACGAAAAGATAGTAAGTTATGAGCCAGTATAGTTACAGCTTTGTCGATCAGAGAAGTTAAGCAGCTTTGGACACGTACAGTAGGTACTCGAATGAGTGACCATTAGACTCCGTTTGCCTTGGCTGATGTTGACTTTTCTGATCGATTAGCTGTTTTTCCCCTTCACTCTTGATAACGTCAGCTGGCGGTGTACAGAAATTATGTACTGAGGTACTTATGCTTAAAAATAAAGAGAAAAAAAATTTAACGAGACACCCACTGGAAACTCATACAAATACACTCGAACCCCCTAACTTTATCCTTCAGCTGTCCCTCTACACTATATATACTTATAAATGTCAAGTGCCACAAAAGAAAGAACGGCACTGCAATACATAGGTACCTATGAAAAAATAAAAAAATAAAATAAATTTACGTGCACTTCAAATTTTAAGTTCTCGTTGCATCAAGAATTTACATCCTTTGCAACTTTCAATAGAAAAGTAGAAAAGTTTGTCCTATCACACCTAAACCATTATTGTGTATACCTACATGCTAATAAGTACTCGTACGCACACCCCCGTTTCTATCCTGTGGCATAATATCTAACTTA
This sequence comes from Copidosoma floridanum, assembly GCF_000648655.2. The sequence continues at coordinate 283,473 of NW_019379641.1, forward strand.
TATTGTAATATAAATATCTGCAAATGCATAACACACATAAGTACAACAAAACTGGTACTTTTGACACTCACCTCCCACGTATTTGGAAAGTCCTTCTCGTGTACGAATCCTAGAGTGCAATAGCCTCCTTCTCCTTTTTTTTCTCTTCCGCTCGGAAACTCTACGACGAGCCACAAGTATTGAACTCAAACTTCCTCCTCGAAGACGAGGATGGTCTCTTCGCCGCACTGCTGACCATATCGGTCACCACATAGATACTCCTCGTGCATTCACCCGCACTGGACATCTGAGTTTATGATATTATATGGTGGAGAATTAGAGATTTATCAGTGATAGTGCATCATCTTTGCAGAAAAAGACGAAAACGAGCATTTGATTGGATTATCACGAACTTACACACACTGTATAAATTATGTGAGTAGGTATGGAACACAGCAGTGCTGCGTTTTAGCGTACATAATTATAAAATGCACATTAATAATTTACAATGATATTACTACACGGTCACATGCACTCACACATTATCACACACGTAAACACGATTACGGGAGAACCTAGTAACGAGAAGGTATAAGCGCTTAGCAGCCAGGCAGTATGAACAGTGCACGACACACACAAGATGCAAAAGTCGCCGACCCTTTCTATCTCGTCTATATAGTCCCAATAATCTATCTCGTTCTCTTATCTGCACCTAAGTAAGTATATAATATACGGTACTTGTACACATCGTTCTCTATACTTTTATCTCTTCAACACACCGTCCTTCTTTTGTTTATTTTTGGTTGTTTTTTTGCACGTAAGTACATTGACTTGTCTTTTGGAGTTGTGTGTTGTGTACGAAAACGGGCGATACCTAGATATCAACTGCAACTGTTAACGTGAAACCTTCACCTATCCTGACACCTCTCGCGAGCCAAGAGCCAAAACTGACTGAACGACTGAACTCACTCAAAAGCAGAGAATGGAGCTGATGGAGCAGCAGGGCAACAGTCGGAGAGCCCGCTCGCTCGAGGCTCTCGGGGGCTACCGTTTGTTTATTATATATATATATATATCAGCACGGAGCTGAGCAAAGATGAGTATAGAGCAGCACAGAGCGCGCACAGCACACCCGACAGTCAGCGACGTCGGCGCCGTGGTTCTCTAGTTTCAGTTCAAGCCTTGTAGCAAAAGCAGCTGCTGCAGATGTGATGATGCAGCGCCGCAGAGGCACAGTCGTCAAGTGTAAGTATAATATATGGACCATTCTACCAAAAAGGGTATCAATTACAACGTTGGGTAAGAGGATAAATAAGGGACTAAATAAGCGTTACGAGCTCGTGTCCCATACATTTATAGTTATACGACACCTGGAATCAAAATACGGAGTTCTTAATACTCTACGGCGAGGGATCTTAAGGTTAATGTAAACAACAATTTCACGCTTTTAGAGGACAAAAAAAATTTATCCAAGACTTGGATGGGGTTTAAGTATTTTTCGAAACTGAAAACTGACAAATTTAACATTCCAACGGAAAATGCTCTCACAAATGCATGCAATTGAAATTGGGCGTTCCAATTCGAACGTTTTATATTCTACAAAGGTTGAGGATGTTGCAAGAATTTTTTCCGATTTTTCATCCCGCTAGGCCAGTGCAACAAGCTCGCGAATTTGTAAAGTCTATTTCCCCAAAATAAAAACTAAGAGCCCGTAACCCTAATGAATGTCATGTATCTTTTCGAAGCATTATTCGGTTATCGACTCGAAAAAAATGGGTACGATTAAATCTGTTTTATATATGAATTATATGATATGAGTGCAGTGGCAAAACTTAATATTTGGTGCATTACAATCTCGATTTTTTGACGCATTTATAAGAGCCCGTAACGCTCCTTTTTAAAAAAAACCTGTAATACTAAAAAATCGCTTAAATCTTCGCGAGATGTTCAAGTATCGACTCGAAAATTGATGGGTTCAAATACAGTTGTTTTGTATAAAGGATGTAAGCGTAAGGGCTAAGTTTAATTTTTATTTAATGTGTTACTATTTATTTTTTTAGACGCTTTAATAAGAGCCCGTAACGCCCTTTTTTTGCTAAGAGCCCATTTGACTCGCCAAAAACGCTATCCCGTAACGCTTTGTAGCTTCGTTTAGATTTAGAGTATCGACTTGTATACACACAAATGTTGTATATCTTTATATAAGTCAAATTTTTATTGTCAGAACTTTTATCTCGGTTATATTAAGATTTTATAAGAGCCAGTACCCCGTACAGCTTCTATTTTTTAAAATAAGAAAGTCGTAACAATTTTCCTTGTGCAGGTATTGGCAAGGCTCAAAAAATTTTAACTTATTTTGGTCTCAAACAATACAAAAAAAAATATTTGCCATGATTAAAAATCCATTTCAAGTGCTTTTCCATTCCGGCCCTTTCTTTCGTCGAATAACCCATCTATACAAAGTACAGCACGATGTGCACGAACTATCAGAGTCCCGGTAATGACATCTGCAGGTACATATGGCTACGAGAATATAAGTGTCCGGTATATGGGCTAAGTATTAGAAATTTCTACCTTGTCGACTACTTTACCAATAATTTTTACGTTATTTATTATAGACGAAGAGCTGAGGCCGAAGGGTGGTCAAAATTTTAACCAGCCGCCACTCACACCAGAATTGAGGAACCTTATGATTCGTGGAAATCCGAAATATTTTGGTCATATTTCATTATAGTGGTGAAGAGTTATGTGGTAATTATAGTAGTGCCGTATGGTCTTTTTTATTGACTAGCCGCAACTTACACCAATAGATAGAAAATGAAAAGTTGGCATCCAAAAGTGCCATTTGCGGCAAGATTAGAATGCATCTTGTACCTGAAAATCGACCTTCAAAAATAGATAATAGATGAGGTATTATAGATAACATTGATATCTATATTAATACAATATCTATTTTTTTTGAGGTCGATTTTCGGGTACAAGATGCATTCTAATCCTGCCGCAAATGGCACTTTCACGTGACAACTTTTTAGTAACTATCTATTAGTGTAAGTTGCGGCTGGTTAATAAAAAAAATTATATGGCACAACTTTAATTACCACATAACTCCTTACTCCTTACCACTAGGCACTATGAAATATGACCGAAATATTTTGGATCTCCACGAATCATAAGAGGTTCCTCAATTCTGGTGAGAGTGAAATGAGTTTGAAATGAGAAAACACTCTGCGTGGATTAAGTATCTCTGACCCGCATTTAGTTTTAGCTGGTTTTAGTTCAAGCTGCATAAATTATGGAATGAATGATAGAATTTAAACGCGCTCTTGCGTGTTATGTTATTTGATGTGTTAATATGTTTTGTCACATAATTTTCGGAATTGTTAAGCAGGCTCAAATATTAGTTGATACTCGTCACCAATGAGCTCATATTTAATTCACATGTGAGTGCAACTAACCTCTTTTTCTGGTAAGTTTTTCTTCAAAATATTTTATTGAATTATAATATTAGCTAGCTAGTGAGTATGTAAAGTACGGATTTTATTTTAATATTGATCAGAATGTAATTAAACATAACTAAGGTTTTTTTTTTACTGTAGATTATCTCTTGAGACAGGCTTTCTTCCAAAATGAAGTGTTTCCTTTGCCTTCAAGGAGATCCAAGGTTGAAAAAATGCACCAATAAGTTTTTTACTAAAATCAAGCATGCCATTTTCATCAGAGCAACATTACAATTAAAGTATGGTGACGTTATCTTGCCTGAAGCGTTTGACAAAGACCTATATTACCATTCTCAGTGCTACAGAAACGTTAACTCGATTGGAAAAAAATATTTGACAGAGTACGAGTTACAGCTCAGTGATGGGGAGATACAACACCCAAAGAATTTCGTTGACTACAGTACATGTGTTGAAAGAGAAGGTCCTGTACCTGAAGTGGAAGACAATACTCGGGCAGTGGACGTATTAACAGAAGTTGATGCCGCGTCAGCCACAGATAGACCCTGTGATACTGATTCATCTGCTGATGTCGAGAGTGCTGTAGAACAGCCAATAAGTATTGTTGTCAACGGCTATGATTTAGCTAATCCCGAGATTCTCATAGCCGAGCCGCTTGACAAAAGGTTTGATATGCAAATATTTCAATAATTTGTAATATTACCGCTCTCCTGAGTCATTATTTTAATATTTAGCTGTCTAACAATGTGCTTACTTTTTTTCTATTGCTGTCGACAACAGCCCCTTACGATTACTTACTGTTTTTCATCCACCTGTACAATAAGTACAACTTTTCTTTTAGTTTCAGAGATTCAACGTCTGCCTGCTTCTTTTGCAATGTGACAACCACTAAAAAAAAAGGTCGTCTTTGCACTTCCAAGGATGGCAAAGTATTAGAAACGATTGAACGCAGCGCTACGATTCTCAAAGACGTCTGCATTCTGAACAAATTGGAGTACTATAGGAGTCAAACTTTCAATGTTTTGTATCACAAGCCATGTTTATCTACTTACATAATTCAAAGTAATCGGTTGACGTTAAGCCATAAAAATGAGAAAAATTACATAAGAAATAATTTAATTAAGGAAGCCGAAAACACCATCCGCTCATTCATACAGAAGAGGGTCGTGAATGAGAAAAAGTTGTACTTCCTTTCACATTTGGAAGACAAATATATTCAAGAGACTAAAGCGTTATTTCATTGTGCTTTTCTTAATTCTCCGATTCACACACAGCGTAGTTTAAGAAGTAAGTTGCTACGGTGGTTTCCTACACGCATAAAATTTGTTGAATTCCAATCAAAAACCATAGTGGCTCCCACCTCCTTTTGTCCGGAAGTTGAAGCACACGAGTTATCCACGGAATTATGTGAAAGTCAGTGTAGTGACGAGGCCACGAGTATTTCATATGAATCAGCTTTAAATGTTGAATCAACGAAGTTAGACAGTGATAATATTGATCACGTAAGTTCGGAAGAGTGGGAGAGTGAGGAGTCACCGTGGCGAATTACGAGCTTCTACGAAAAAATATTTTAAGAGTGACCGCAGTTGAATAAAACAATAAGTTTGAAATCTACAATGCATCTGAGTACCGGTAAATCTGCCACACCAGTACTACAGTGCGCGCGGTCCTGTTACTTATTGGCCACACCTTGTATGTAATTTCCCACTAATAATGTCGTCACTTACTTATTAAATAGTTATTTATAAAATAAGAGATCTTATCGCGTGGTTAAACAAAAACAATATTGTCGAAATGGTTGAAAGTTGCGGGTACAAAAGATAGCGAGACCTTTAATTTTTACCGACTATTTTAATTTAAGACAAACATAATATTTAAGGATCACAAAATACACTCTTATATTTTTTAATAATGTTGGATTTTTTATTCGTTTTTCACGCTTTTATCCGATGTTCCTAATCCTTGAGTATACTATGGTACTGACGTCTAGAATCACTCGAGAATAGGGTGAACAGTAGTGGCGAGCGGGTGATGAGGACAACAAAGAAGGGGATCGAGCACGCTTTTAAAATTTCTTTTTAGGGGTTGAAAACAATAATGAATAAAAACATTGGTCAGCCAATATTGCAAGTGGAAATATTTCTTGGGGTTCGTTTTGCGTCTCAAACAAACTTCGGTAAGTATTATAAGAGAATTAAATTTTTATGAAGTACTATCTTACAAAGAGCTTGATGACTTAGTTTTACCCCCCCCCTCTCTCTTGAGTAATTCAGTTTCAAATGTTTTGGGAGTGGATAGGTAAAGGGAGGTAATTTCAATATTTTTGCAATGCAAACTCAAAGTGTGGAGGAAAAGATTAAAAGTGTTGATCAAAATGTAGCTAAACGTACAAAGTCACTCAAAAAGGAGAACAAGTAGAATATGACGATGGAGACATCACATTAATATGTAAGCAGCCGAAAAGATAAAAGTAAATTAGAAAATGCTGAAGCCCAAGAGCGAAAACAGACAATACCAATTGGTATTGCTTTGGGGATTACCAATTCCTGCGTCGCAGTATTTAGGAATAATAAGTATCAGATTCCACCAAATGAGAATAGTCGTAGCCATAGGTGCAACTATCCAAGCTGCTATAAACTCTGAAAATGTTACTGATTTATTGCTATTGGATATGTTACTTAATATGTGTAAGAGAGTTAGTGGCTAAGGTATACATGGCAAGGAATAATGGCAAAAAATTTTCTGTGAAAATTGATGTTTCTCAAGGAGAACGAACGATGGTGAAGCATAATTATTTACTCGGAACGTTCAGACTTAACATAATCAATTTATCAGATTCAGTTTCGCACGTGATAAAAAAAGCTGGGCAGCATCGTAACAAAGATTTAGAACATAAGAAGATACTGCTATGGCCAAAGAAGACCTTGAGAACTATTGCTATATGGCAATGTTAAGAAAGATATTAATACGAAATCAAAAGATACGAGTCGTTGTATGATTAATCAAGAGTGTGATGAAATTGTAAAGTCTGAATATCGACGAGTCAATGGATGAGAAAAATAAGAAAAAAACTACTTCGTGAAAAAGTGACGCCTGAAGTTATCAGAAATGAAAAAAATTTAGAGTACACCTTCAATAACACCCATTAGAATAGTAAAAATTTTAAATAAGTTTATCCTTATTTTTTTCCCTTGAATACCCTCCTTTTTTCCCAAGTACGCGAGTCTTTGGTGCGGGCCCCTTGCAAAGCTCCCCTCAGACGACTCGGTCATCCATCCTATTGGGTATACTATTTACTGGGCGCAGCAATAGTCTTAAGCACACCCCAGCTATTATCAAGTTTAATGGAAAGATATTTTCCAATAAGCCATCTAAACTCGCAGTACCGACCTTTTTACGAGTGACAGTGACTTTTACTTGAAACTAGGGCCGGATTAACACTTTTTAAGGACTGGGGCTAAAAATTATGCAGAGTCCCTTATGTATCAAATTTTAGATGATCAGAAGATAAACCATAAGCAGATATATAGTCTCATCTAGTTAAACTTGCTTTGATGTTCTATATTCAAACAGCTAGATGAATTAAACCATGAGCAACGCCCGCAAAAAGCGAGGTGAAGTTTTATTCGAAACGAATATAACGTAGCATTGAAAAACCACATTTTAAGCCCTCAATTAGCTATATTGTTACGCACGTACGATATTATGCTCTTTCTCACGTAACACTACATTCATATCACCATTTGTACTAAACAATATAATTAACCTTGATTGCATTGCAAACATTTGTTTGAAACTATGATTTATCGACGTCTTAAATAGTACATTACATTATGTCACTAGCCCACCAGGGTACAAAGTACAAACTTGAGCGCCAGCGTTGTTGTTTGTGCTCGAGTCGTGTAGTATATAGTTGCTCTTTACGCCCATATGGTACGAAACACTAATTTCTAAGAAAAAACGGCCCAGTAAAAGTGGGTGGCAATATTTTTTGAGCAGTGTAAGTTGGGTTGGCAATTACTAAAATAGAAATTTCGTGCTATTTTGGGACGTTTTTCATGACATTTGGACCTTTCCCACCTGATAAATCTCACCTGAGACTCGAAGAAATGTATTTCATTTTTAAAAAATAGACGTAAAACACCTTTATAGATGTGTTTTTCGATCTACCATCCTAATGATAACACCAACGAGGCAACTTTGAATACAGTGAAATAAATTTTTAATTTTTTTTTTTTTTTTAGCGTAAATGTTTTTTAATTAATCTCAGCTGAGATCTCAGGTGGGTTACAGCACCCTCGGTAGGAAAAATAGTGTTTGGCACGTAAGCGTCATCCGACCGGGACTATAACTCTATACGAACCCTTGGGCCGCAAGAGAGCCCCAGAGGCGATGGCACTTATCTGACGAAAACTACCATTTTTCTTACTGTAGGCGCAAAGTGTGCTCACGAGCAAAAAGTACGACTTAATTTGCGTATATAATCATATCTTGCCTTTCACCCTTCCATGTCTTGGTTCTTGCCTATTTCGGAGGGTACTTACAGACTCTAGTGGGCGAAAAGTAGGAACATGTACATGATATGAACGATCTACGGATACATTAAAGCTCACAATGGCTCAGTGGTAGCTATGAAACGAGAAATTTTCCATTTTGGATTTCATTCAAGAAAGGTCTCATCTCGGTCGAGCGCTAAAAAAGAGCCTATTTCGGCCAATCTTCAGGAAAGGGCTTTTTTCCCACTCGCGGCATTTCTGTGCGATTTGTTCACAGGTATGTGCCATTATAACTGTTGTATGTTAATACCGTGCCGTCGTAGTCTGCAGTAACGAAAACGGTACCAAATTAAGTACGCAAAAACGGAGTCCAATAGGTACCCAATTGGATTACAATAAGCCATTTAAATAACAAGACAAGACCATTGCTCTGAATGTAATGAAAATTATCAGCACTACCCATAGGTTGTTGTCGGGTACGCTAAATAACTTCACTCAAAAAAAAAACAGGTTTTTATTCGGTAAAACCCAAGCGGAAATTTTTTTTGTGATTAAGTAACGAAAAAAATAAAATGAAATAACTAATAATATTTTATAAAGTCCAGATTTGAGACTATAATAAAGTTTAATAAGTATTATTATTAGTTGTTATTATTATTTTTTTTTTTTTTTTCGTCATGAATGCCATTATAGAAACATAGAAAAAAGTAGTAACTAAAAACAACTTTTATGATTACTGATCACTATTTAATACTTGACCTTTAAGATTAAAAAAAAAACTAATAGCTATTAATAATTGTCAATACAATATTTTATATCAGATAGAAAAAAATAATAAAAAATAATAATCCTTATAGGTACAGTTGTATACCGTTCGATCTCGCGAACAAAAAAAAATCATAACTAATAATAAGTATTTAAAAGTTTTAATAACAACTTGTGACAGACAATTGTGAGTAAAAAGAAGTCTTATTACCTACTTGTCTCAAATCTAGACATTAAAAACTGTTATTATTTTTTTATATTTCCTACTAATTTTTAAAAATAGTTATAACCAACTTATCAAACAAAATTATTTCCGCTTGGAAATGAAAAGTAAATCATTTATAAAGAAGTAGTAGTGGTTTTGTAAATTCTTGTAGATAAAAATTCGCTCTTTCCAATGAACAAAATGTCAGTGATTCCACTGTAGAATTTTTTTATAACGTACAAATAGGTGAATGAAAAAAAAAAAAAAAGATAATAAATAGAGCACTCTAAGTTGATATAATTCTTACTTTGGTGATGGTCGCGGTGGTGTGACTATCGGGGGTATAAGAGGGACATTATTCGTAATTTTCATTAGTAATTACCATACATATTTATTTCATATTTCAACAGATAAGCAAACTAACACTTATATATTTTTGTATGTATGTGTCTATTAGGTATGTACGGCCTGCATTAACGAATAAGTAATGTCGATACAGTGTAAATACATACTTTACATCAGAGTATCGTGTGCTGTGCCCTCCCTGTACTTACTTACAACGCAACTCTCGCACTCGACTCTCTCGAGCCAAAAGCCGCCGAGTCCTCAAACACATAGATAGAGGTTAGTTTTTATCAAAGTGGAGTCTACTTGTGGGTGTAAAAATGAGGGATAAATTGTACATATTCTTTAAAATTGTTAACTAAAATTTTATGAAAGCTTACGAGTGCTATGCTCGCCCGTGCATGTGTATAAAAGTTTTTATTCGGATAATGAACAAAGTCCTTTCACATTTGAATTTTTCAGTGAGGAAACTTATAAAGTGTAACATTTACAAGTGCAAAACATTATGTAAATGGAAAATGGGTTAGTACTGCTTGTCATTGTTGTATTTGCAATGCTCGTTACAAGTGATGAATATATTTTTATTATTTTTTTTTTTTTCGACAGCTAGTCCAACGGAACAGAATAAAAATCGTATAATATGGATTGACATGGAGGTATGCAATAAGTTGCTTTACTTCACCATGTATAAATAGGCATGCTTATGATATTATGAAAATGATTTCAGATGACTGGTCTCAATGTGCTGGAAGATAAAATTTTAGAGCTCGCAAGCATCATTACTGACGATAATTTGAATATTGTCAGTGATGAGTTTGAAATAGTTATTAACCAATCAGAATCAATCTATGAGTCTATGATTCCCTGGTGTCAGGAGCAACACAAAAAAGTAATTTGACAAAAAAAATTTCTTTATGCTCAAAATGTAAAATATTGTATCATATATTCATTTGTTCATACCACTCTATGAGTTGAAACAGTTTTTATTACAAACAGTAAAGAGATGAATATTTTGAATCAACAATTTTCACAGACAGGACTCATTGATGCTTCAAGAAAATCCATAAACGATGAACAAATGGCTGAAGAAAAACTAATCATATTCTTAAAAAGGTACGTTCCACACAAGACTTGCCCTATGGCAGGAAACTGCTTATACATGGACAGGGCATTTCTTCAGAGGTACATGCCTAAAGTGTATGATTATTTGGGTGATGATGTCATCGATGTTGCTTCAATCAATGAATTAGCAAAGTAAGATTACCATTTAACTGTAGTTCTTTCAAGTCCCCCATGGAGTTAAAGTTAATTTTTGGAAATAAATTTTCACAGGAGGTGGAACAAAAAGATTGAAAAGAAAAAACAAAGAAAAACGGGTGATCATAGAGCTCTTGGCGATATAAAGGATAGTATAGAGGAATTGTCTTATTACAAAAAAAATATATTTATATGATTTTTTTAAGAATATTTTTGTACAAAACACAAATGAGTTAAAACTTTAATTAATCAATGAATCTAATATTATATTTTTA
>NW_019379641.1:296872-314025 GCF_000648655.2 Copidosoma floridanum
ATAAAAAAGAAAAAAAAAATTTTGAAATGCAGTTATAATGTATGGATAGTAAATATGACTGTTAATAATTTTATTCTAAAAAAATACAAGCTTTTTATAATTGTATGAGTTCCAAAAATGTCTCAGCTTTACGTTTGTCATCTAGTTATTGTAATAATGTGTTAAAAACAATGTACAAAGCTGTAGAATATACACTGAACATGCATACATAAAAGAAATATTAAAAAATTTACTGATTTCAATGTAGACGAAAACCTTAAGCACTTGAAGTCGATAATCGATTACTGTAAGTATATAGTAATCCATTCCCTAAAAACTGACATCAATTGTATCTAGATTGTGAAAGAAAAAAAAAAATTGTCAAGTAAACATCTTTTTCCCTTTCTATAAACTATAAGTATTGTAACAACCGCCGTGGTTCTCTAGTTTCAGTTCAAGCCTTGTAGCAAAAGCAGCTGCTGCAGATGTGATGATGCAGCGCCGCAGAGGCACAGTCGTCAAGTGTAAGTATAATATATGGACCATTCTACCAAAAAGGGTATCAATTACAACGTTGGGTAAGAGGATAAATAAGGGACTAAATAAGCGTTACGAGNTATATAGATTTTCTAGTGTAGAGATAATATGTACTTACCAGCAGAAGATATAGGAGAAAACCCACTTGTCATCGATTCACATCGCTAGATCGTGACCGTTCCTGAATGAAAAACCTCCTTTCCCCTATTACACTTATTATATATAGGTATTGTTCGCATGTTACATTTACGATTTACCCCCTTCGTTTCACTTTTATAATGATAATACCTGCATCCTAGCTGTATATCTATATAGTTATGTGCCTTACCTGCTCTCGGCTGCTCATATACTGTTAAAATGTATTGTACCTACCCAGTGCGTAAGGTAAAGCCGTAAGGTGTATAGAACTGTGGAAGCGTGTAAGTAGATTGATTTGTTGATAATAAAAGTGCAACTGAGGCCACTGCAGAGTATAGCAGAGATTAGCACGTTAGCAGAAGAGACACACAACGCCCAGCAAAAAAAAATCACAAGATACTCTGCAGAGTGCATTGCAGCAAATTAACTAGTGCGTAAAATTATAAGTATACATCAGCACTAGCAGTGTGAATAATCAAAGGCAAAGCCGAGGGGAGAGAAACATCGAGCGTCCGTTTGATTCTGTGTTTCGTTGATTGTTACATGAAGGTACGATTAGCAATTAAAACTTGAAGCATTTAGTTGCGTGTGTACTTGCATTGGGCTGTAATCTGTAATGCATGGCAGATGGTATAGGGTAAATGAAGTAAGAATGGCAGGTATTCCTGGCATGAGTTCGCTCTCTTAGCCTGTCAGAGTCCCAAGTAATCGCCCTGATTAAAATCATACTCAACAATTTTTTATTGCTTATTTTTTTTTTATCATCAAGAAGTTAAGTATGCCTAAAATGTGATTGTGCTATAATGCACGCTCAAGAAAGAAAGAAAAGTAGGGTGTGGATAGTGTAAATATCTGGGCTTTGGAGTACCTATATAGGTATATAAAAGAGTTAAGGGAGTGAAGTCATGCGTGGAGTATAGTGATGTGACTCACGCGCCTCTCTCCACCGGAGAAGACGAGAACGCGTCCTTTCCTCCCTTCTCTGGGCTTGTATCTTTAAATATTAAGTTTCCTTTTGATCATGGCAAAAAAAATTTCCAATAGTTGACTAAATTGCACTCCACTTACGTCCTGCTCCGTTTTCTCACGCATACTTGACTCATAGTATATGAGTAAACAGTGCGAATTAAAGTCGAGAATCGGAAGTGTTGTTGAGTCAGATTTGTAACTTTTATTTACTTTAGTTGTGCGGAAGTTCGAACAAGTGATGTTAAATTGATTTGCATTTACGTACATACGTATTTAAAGGGTAATTTAAGTTCGACTTTCGTTGTCATTTCAGTGTTTTTGTGTACTAACACAATTAAGACGTTGTTATCCACTGGACGTTGAATGAATTTGAATATTTAACCGTATTATTTGATGCTTGAGTATTTTTTCTTGCGTTTTATTAAGAGAATAACTATACGATTTCAGCAGAAGAACAAGTGACAGATTAAAAAATGTCGGATCACTTTGGGACAATAACCCTGAAATGGGATCCCAAGAACTTGGAGATACGCACCATGTCGGTGGAGAAGACATTGGAGCCACTCGTGCTTCAAGTGACAACGCTTGTCAACACGAAAGGCCCTAGCAAGAAGAAGAAAGGCAAATCCAAGAGAGCCAGTGCTCTGGTAGCTGCAGTGGAGAAGGCGACGATCAACTTCATCGAAAGAGGAGAGCAGATAGCCTATGAGAATCCCGACATCACTGCTGAGATGTTGAGTGCCGTCGACGAAGTCAGGAAAACCGGTTCTGCTATGAGTATTGCAGCCAGGTAACGTGAAGTCCCAATTCACTAAACAAATCTATTTCATCCTCTTGTATCTGGTAATTCAAATTTATTACTTTAGAGAATTCTCTGAGGATCCATGCTCATCTCTCAAAAGGGGTAATATGGTTCGTGCAGCCAGGAATCTTCTCTCAGCCGTGACGCGTTTGCTCATACTCGCCGACATGGTCGACGTCCATCTGCTCCTAAAGTCCCTCAATGTTGTGCAAGGTGACCTCGACAAGTTGAAAAATGCCTCTTCTCAGAGCGAGCTTTTGGAAAACATCAAGCAATTCGGCAGAAACGCGTCCGAGTTGATCAATCAGGCAGCTAAGCGCCAACAAGAATTAAAGGATCCCCAGCTCCGTGACGATTTGGCTGCTGCTCGAGCTGTTCTTAAAAAGCACTCTACCATGTTGTTGACTGCGTCAAAGGTGTATGTGCGACACCCTGAGCTTGCTGCTGCCAAAGCTAATCGGGATTACGTGCTGAAACAGGTATTTCTTAGTTTTTTGGATTTTTTTTCTCTCAAAAACTAAAATTACTATTCCCGTCAAAAGTTTAACTCTTTTAATGGACTTTGGTGGGTATATGCCCTTGCGCAGTCGAGGACTACTCTGATGCGTCATGTATCATGTTATCGTTTGTCCTCCAGGTATGCGAAGCAGTGCACACAATAAATGATGTAGCTCAGGGCAAGATGCCAGGAGAGAACCAACACCCGTACGACGGTCCGGGCGAGTTGGCAGCTGCTCTAGATGATTTCGATGAGCGAATGGTCATGTCACCGCTGGCCTACAACGAAGTTCGCACTCGCCCCAGTCTTGAGGAACGTCTCGAGAGTATCATCAGCGGTGCAGCTCTTATGGCCGACTCGTCGTGCACGCGTGATGAGCGCCGAGAGCGTATCGTTGCCGAGTGCAATGCCGTACGCCAAGCGCTCCAAGATTTGCTCAGCGAGTACATGAACAACGTAAGTTTGGCCTTTTTTCTATTACCCCCACTTTCGAGATAGCGTTTAGAGGTGATTCTATTGGTCGTGAAGGTTGAATAAACGTAAAGGTTTAAGTCAGAGGTAGATGCAGTTATGCTTTTCACAAGTAGGTTCAACGCCGCCGATGGTTCTGTTGATTACTATTTACAATGTATTCACGTTTTCTGGAATACGTAGCGTAGAATCATTAGTTTTCAATAATAATGAATAATAATTTTACTGTACTTGCTATGTTGATACATTTTTTTATGCATTTTTTACGTGTGATAAACATATTTTGTTCAATCATTATTATTAAAATTGATACCAATTATTTAACTCTTTATCTTAACTATAAGCAAAATGTCAAGTTCTTTTATGAAAATAATCAAACTTTTCAAAAATACGATCCATCCAGTATTTTTCTAAAAACTAGTCTTATGTTTTACAATAAGTTTTTTTGCAAAATTTACACAATTATTTTACAGTATACTTCCCATTTATTATTCTTACTGACATGAAATTATGATTTATTTATGTTTTGATGAGGGCAGTTGCAACTGGCTCGTGTTGGTAAAAGGGTAAATATTCAAGATAACCCTGTATGTTCCTTGCATTACCAGTTTTCGTGCTCGATATAAATCTTTGCCATTTCTTGCTTCAAACTGTAGCTTTTGAAAATCGATCCCCATCTGTCATGGGCAATATGTAAATTTTACTTAAAACTATCTCTATTGAAAAGTATCTAGTCATTGTACCTTTTTTTTCTCTATTGTAAAATGATGTTTGCATTAAAACTTTATTTTTACAAATAATATTTTGTTCAGGTCATTCATAAAAAATTTGCCTATCGACTGTGACGTTTGTGTTCACCCCCTTCCTTGTACCGCTTAAAGTAATTTCACCCGACTAATCTGACAACCCTAAACAATAGCTCCCAAAGTCTTGCTAACTCATACCAACTTTTTACAGCCGCTACAAACACGTGCGGTTTATGTTTATACCAATCGTAAATGATGTTTACGTTGTAGGTACATAAAAAATACTCGCCTTCCACGTATTTCGATTCAATCTACTACATCACACCATCAATTAGATGATATATTTAATATCAATACCACATACGGCTAGTAACATTTCACCTAAAATGTTAAAAAAAAAAAAAAAAATTACAACATGAAGAGAAACACTTGTACATAATCACACAACGATTCTAATTCTAACAAGTAACTGCTAGTCCAATAGAAAGAAAACAATCGACCAAAACTTTCGTACCAGACAATCTAATCCCAGAGTGTTGAGTGTACCTATCTCAGTTAATTTTTTATTCGCAAGTATATGTAATTTACTAAATTTCACACTTGATGCAGATCGGAGTAAAAGAACAGTCAGAAGGCCTGGAGCGAGCCATCGACCACATGTGCCGCAAGACCAGAGACCTACGGAGGCAGTTGCGCAAGGCCGTCGTCGATCACGTGTCCGACAGTTTCCTGGAGACTAGCGTGCCCTTGCTAGTCCTCATCGAGGCTGCTCGCAACGGCCAAGACAAACAAGTCGAGGACTACGCCCAAGTATTCACCGAGCACGCTAATAAGTTGGTCGAGGTAAGTTTTCATGAAAAAATGTGCGCCATCTCGAGCCTCAATCTATGATTATGTATTAACACAATTCGCAGGTAGCAAATCTGGTGTGCAGCATGTCGGGCAACGAGGACGGCGTGAAAATGGTACGCTATGCCGCTGCCCAGATCGAAAACCTCTGCCCGCAAGTGATTAACGCAGCTCGGGTCCTCGCGGCGCGGCCGCGCTCCAAGGTAGCCCAGGACAACATGGAGGTCTTCCGACAGGCTTGGGAGAACCAGGTGCGCGTCTTGACAGAGGCCGTGGACGACATAACGACGATCGACGACTTCCTGGCCGTGTCGGAGAACCACATACTCGAGGACGTGAACAAGTGCGTGCTGGCGCTGCAGGAGGGTGACGCCGACGCCCTCGACCGTACCGCTGGAGCGATCAGAGGTAGATCCGCGAGGGTTTGCAACGTCGTCAATGCCGAGATGGACAATTACGAGCCGTGCATTTACACTAAGAGGGTGCTCGAGGCTGTTAAAGTGCTCAAGGAGCAGGTCATGCCGAAGTTTGCGCAGAGAGTCGAAGTTGCGGTCGACGCGCTAGGCAGCAGTCCACCCAAGGATGTCGACGAGAACGACTTTATCGACGCCTCCAGGCTGGTTTACGATGGCGTCAGGGAAATCAGACGGGCTGTGCTCATGAACAGGGTGAGTATAAAGCTCTTTAAATGTATTTTTTATCAACATCAACCTAAGTGGATGAGACGAAGTGTTGTCTTGGTTTACTTTTTCTACAGGCGGATGAAGATCTAGATCCGGAGGATGTGGAGCTGGACGAGCACTACACGCTTGAGACGCGCAGCAAATCCAGCGCCCAGACGGGCGAGCACGGAGTCGACGAGTACCCGGAGATAAGTGGTATCACGACGGCCCGTGAGGCCATGCGCAAGATGACCGAGGAAGACAAGCAAAAGATCTTACAGCAGGTCGAGTTCTTTAAGAGCGAGAAACTGAAATTCGACCGCGAGGTGGCCAAGTGGGACGACGCGGGCAATGACATCATAGTTCTCGCAAAGCACATGTGCATGATCATGATGGAGATGACGGACTTTACGCGCGGCCGTGGTCCGCTCAAAACCACCATGGACGTGATCAACGCTGCCAAGAAGATTTCCGAGTACGGGACGAAACTCGACAAGCTCACGAGACAGATCGCCGACCAGTGTCCCGAGAGCTCGACCAAGAAGGATTTACTCGCCTACCTACAACGAATCGCGCTCTACTGCCACCAGATGAACATCACCAGCAAAGTCAAGGCCGACGTGCAGAACATCAGTGGTGAGCTCATCGTTTCCGGACTGGACAGTGCCACCTCGCTCATACAGGCGGCCAAGAATCTCATGAACGCAGTCGTGCTCACCGTCAAGGCGTCTTATGTCGCCAGCACCAAATACCCCAGACAATCCACTGTTGCGGTAAGTTTTCTTTTTTTCTCTCTTTCTCTCTCTTCTCTTGGGGTTTTCGGAGGTTTTCGGTTACTTAGTTTCTTGAATTCGTTAGACATTGGCTTAATTGGGCTTCAATGGTACGTTGCTTGGTAGTATACGAAAACGAAAGTCGTTAATTCCCTTATTGGTTTTGTTGAGCTATATTGTCCCTCGTTGCGCGTATTTGATGGATATTTTTAAAAATCTTGTCTGAAATATCAAATACATTTAAAGTATTTTCTTTAAAATTCCAAAGACTAAAGATAAAAAATAATACTTTCTTCCTCAAACGAATAAACCACTCATTGGGCTCGCTTCGATGTTTCTAGACCATTGACGACAATGGGAGTGATAAGCATTGGCCTCGTGAGCCGATCCTGCTCTGCTTACCCGTATCATACAACTTATCTATTACTTATTCCGTAACACTGGCATAAAGGCGTTATTTCTGCACCAAAGTGATAATGACGATTGATTTGTTTAAAGCCTGTGTGTGCTGCCAATGACGTGCTTATATACAAAGCACAATACTCGCGTTCATTATACAACACGTCAGTCAGTTAGTCAGGCTGATTTAGATTTCAAAATCACTGCTTTAGTGAAATAATTTTTTTTTCACCTTGCTTTTGCCAATGCTTTTTGACACGCGAGTTTTTTCTACCAACATATCTTGGGATGCTGATGAATTTTTGTATCGAGTGGCCAAATTTTCAACAACAGTAACCCAGCAAACACATAAGTCTTAAAGTAGTCTTATAAATAGCTGAAGGGTCCAAGGAAATCCACCACAAGATTTCTTTCAAAGTGATTGTATAATCATAGTCTGTGTTTTACAAGTAATTGTATAGTCTGTGTTTGCTAGGTCGCTAGTCAATTAGGATTTATAGTGAACCAGCCACTTTTTGAAAAATTTTCAGCCTCCCAAGTAGGCTATTATATCGGACGGTTTAATTATTTGCTAGTGTGTTTAATTTAAGCACTTATTAGGAAAGTTAATAAATTAGTAGACTACAGCTTTACGATTGAATTAAGTGAAACATTGTAATATAAATTATATGACAACACGCACAAACGATTTCTGATTTTGACTGCCTTTGTTGATGCTTTGCTTATGAACTATTGTGATGTATTTTTATCAAATAACTGAATAATCATACTCATGTAACATCAATTGTATATCTTGGCTAATAAATGATTTTGTCATTGCTTGCTTAATTGCCTTTTGGATTATGCAGTATGTAAGTATGACTTGACAATTCTTTACCTACAATATTGTATTAGAGCTAGTTCTTTTATCAATTTGAGGGCATAAAGTCGATTCGCGGAAAAAATAAAATAAAACGCCGTGTACAACTCAACACAAGCCCTTTGCTCTTCAATAACATTTGATCAAACACATGCGTAAAAAGCTAGAATTCATCGCGTTTTTGTATTAGACACGGAAATAAAGTGTATTAGTGTATCTGTTGAAGACAATTTCTATTTCATCTAATTACAGGGTACAAAAACTAATGGCACCTTTTTCCTATGTGTAATTGCAGTCCCCGATTGTCGTGTGGAAGATGAAGGCGCCCGAGAAGAAGCCACTCGTGCGACCGGAGCGACCAGAGGAGGTTCGTGCCAAAGTGCGCAAGGGCTCGCAGAAAAAGGTCCAGAATCCAATCCACGCGCTCTCTGAGTTCCAGAGCCCCACCGAAAGTGTCTAAGTCACTTGGCGAACGATCATTTGTCCTGTCCTCTCGTTATTGCAGCTCTTCCATTTTCATGACACCGTTTTGCTGTTCGAGGAGGTGGCGACTTTTTTTCTCCCTGTATACTAGGCTGATTTCTAAAATAGCCCCTATACGCTGTAAAAGCAATCGTTCAGGCTGACCTATTTGTAGGCACCTCATCCATCTCACGATAAATCAATGTCTTTTATATAAATTTTGAGGAACAAAAAAGCCATCTTTACTGCCATCTACATGATTAACGAATTTAATAATGGTAAATTTATCGCTTTGTTTTTCAAAGTGAACTCGCTATTTTTCGTGTACGACCATTAAGTTTGTACATGATGAAACATGATTGACACTGAAATATCGTCGATCCACCCCATAAACTGTTTATTACATCACAGGTGATCATACGATGGCCAAGTTACATTTTTTGAGAAACAGGATGTATAAGTTTACGTCACATACGCACGTCGGATGAGATAATAATGAAAGAGAGCAAAAATAGAGGAAGAGAAACGAAATGAGGCAGTATTGAATTTTTTTTTTTATGACAAAAAGAGACTGCCAATCATATTTACAGGTACACAAAGAGAGTATTGAATAAAAAGCCGACTGTATATAAGTTGATGTGTACTTTATATTTATGGCTGAGGATTCATTTTTGATGTCTTTTTGATATTAAAGTGTACGACTGAGAGCGAATAATATATATTATATATATGGTACCGACATCTTTGGCACGGATAGTGTTTATATATACATACGTGTAAACGCTTGTATTTAAGATTCGCTAAAGTGCGAATAATTTATAAAATTTATAAGTATTTTATTATGCATAGATGTTTCATAAATAAACATATTTCTATTATTTTTTGACTTGTCATCATTGCGAAAGGAAATATTTTTTGTTTTTTCATCATTGACGGTTACGTGATGAGTAAAAGATTTTTCCGCATTACTTATAGGACGAGTATTGGTAAAATTAAGTTTTATTCTTTTCTTCATAATCTAATACACCGTTTCTTTCTTTTTTTTTTTGCATTTATTGTTGGCTTTTAGATGAGGTATTTATAGTAAGTAGAGAAATTTTTTCTGTGTGTCATGCGAATATAGAGGAATATATTATGGATACAGGAGCGTTTTTCTACATATAACACTGTACGCGTACATTTTATCATTATTATGTATTTACGATTTTTATTTATTTATCTAGTTATTATTTAATCCAATTACCTTATACATGTGCACCGTTTTAATTTTGTTCTCCTCATGTATGTATAAATCATGGTATAAATTATGGTATATTTAGTTAAAAATGCAAAATTGCAAAAATTATTGTGCACTGTTATAATATGACGTCATTTATTACAACAACTGACAAATTATAATTGTAGAGTAGATACACAGTATAAATACGTACTATCGAGTGACCTCGTCCTCAAGATACTTATACATAATTTTTCAAAGTTTAAAATTGAAAGTTGTACGCAATGAGATAATAAAACTATGCCAAATGTAATTTTCACTTCCGTATACACATGCTAAATTTTTGATTGATTTAACAGAAGAACAAAAACATTGTAGAGCATAAGAAAACCTCGCGTTACATCGGCCAAATAGAGTAATGCTAATATATATGACAAAAAACACTTTCGTTTGTAGTCATAGACTTAATCATATTGCTAACGGAATTAGGTTTATTTAAAAATGGATTAAGTAAGTGAAATATTCAATAAAAGTTTTCACAAGTGTTATTTATATAGTATTAGGTGATCCGATTTGCTGCATTCAAGCCAAACGAGCAATAACATTTGTAATAAATTTTTTTACAATACAAAAAATATCTATATATACTTAATTTTACAAGTATTCCTTGTTTGTTGATTAGACTTTTTTTTAACTGCTCGAATGTAAAGTTACTGACCATATAGAAGGAAAAATCGTGTAAAGAGGAAAAGAAAATTGTACGTCATCAAAAATAAAAAGTATTAATACAAAGAGTGAACGCAAAATTTGTAATTCACATCAACATGTTACGAGAACATCTGCTGTATACGTATGCATGCGTTACCGTTGGGAACGAAGAATAAAATTTTCCACAGAAAAAAAATTCATATTGTCATTCGACCCTGTACTTAATCGTAAATTTTTTTTCATTGTTACCTATTAATTTGGCTGAAACTTTTCACCGGTTTTATATAGAAAAATAAGAGATACGTGAGCGAGGATTTATTCTTTTTTTTTTTTTTTTTCTCTACAGTACAAGTGATCGAAAACTTGAGAATAGCGAGTTTTTTACTTTTTCTTTCATTTTATAGCTAAAAGATGAATTAAAAAAAAAAATTATTAACAAATTCATAATATGATTAACAATTTGTTTGAACCAGTTTTTCTAAATGGCCTTCACCTTGTAGCAAGTTTTGAAAATTTTTATAATATCCTCTCATATATTCATGATATCGTACCTTATTATTACTATTGTTAAAATATTAATTTATATTGTCTGACATGACAAAAAATAGTAGTTTTCCTACGAGTTTGAAAAGTCTCTGTTTGCGAACCGAGACGTTTGCGGCCCGAGCCGAAGGCGAGGGACGTAACGAGGTTCGTAAAGGAGACTTTTCGAACGAGTTCCGGAAAACTGCTTTTTTGCCCGAGGAAATACCAGCCTCCCAAAACCACCCGAGGGCGGAAAAATTTTTTTTGTTTATAACAAGAAAACTATATCTCGGATTTTAAAAAGTTGAACATTAAAGTTGTAAGAACGTAAAATAAAAAGATGTAGTTTGTGACTTAATCTCAACTATTTTTGACGTGATCTCAAATTTCTTGAATAAATTCAAAGAAATGTTTAACAGCCTTTTTTCAATTTATTGGCAACAATTTTTGCCTCATGTCCTTCCTTTTTTTAACAGTAACAATTATTATGTTTTTCTTAACTAACAATATTGAGTAGTAATCAATACCATGAAAAAAATATAAATAAACGATAAATGATAAAACATTTTGTCAGGTAAAAAAATTAATTTGGTTTCGTTACTTATTATTATTAATACAGAATTACAATTGTGTATCATGTAATTCAGGTTCAGTCAAACTATATATATCATGTAATTGTCATATGTTTCACTTAAAGATTTGTACAACAGTTTTTTTCTCATACTGTGAAAATATCTTTGCTTTAAATTAATGCTAAGATATTAGGGAAATTACAAAGTGATAATACTTACTTCTAAAATTTCTTTTATCGTTACAGCTTTTGTAAAACACTTTGATAATTTTTTTTTTCTTCGTACTCATCATCTGTACAACAGTGGCGAGTTGTAATTGATAAGTGATTCTATTGTCCAATTAAACAATTCTTTCGATATTCTAATAGGATCATTTACTTCATTTACTGTTTGACGAGTCGCTCTGGTAGCAAGTCCTTTCACGGTTTTATCGATCCTTTTTTTACCAACTTATCAGTTTAATATTTTTACTAGTTGTCTTTAAAGGAGGTGAACAGTAATAGTATCGTTGTGTAAACATTCAGAAATGCATGAACATTTTTTTATTTTCAATTCATTTGGATTGTCTCAGTAGTAAATCGAAAAACCGGTGTATTTTAATTTTGAATGACAAAAGCATCATTTTCCGAGAAATTACACATTTCGATGCACTGATTTTTCATTAAAATACTTTTCTTATCATTTAAAAATCCCTTTGTTTAATAACTAAAAAAAAAGTCAATAATTTGCATTAACTATTACCCAAAAATTTATCGAAGTACGGACGATATTAGAGTTTGTAATGAAGTTCTTTTAGTTATAACCCACTGCTTTCGACATATTTTTTTTCTAATTGCTCAATACACCTGATCATCTGATGCATAAATTCAAAGATTTAGTAGATTTTTTTATCGCACACCACACAATCCAAACAATTCTTGTAATCTTTTAAAGGTCGTTGAAAATCGACTGCGATTATACAACTTGACATTTTGTCTTACGTTATATAACTGAAATTCACAGATATCGGACAATTTAAATATTTACAAAACGTGTAACAATTATAAACTAAGTAGAGTTGGAGGAGTTCACTAGTTCTAGTGTGGGTGAGATAGTCTATCCCTGAAAAAAATCTCCCGCCCACTTTCTTTACGGGATAACTAGGTAAAAAATAGTACAAGTAGTAGCTGAGAATAATTTTGGAAAGAAAGTTTTCACGGAATCTTTGGGAAAAAATTCAAAAATATCCGTATAACAGATAACAATGCGTTAAAATTTATTGAAAAAAAAAGTATAAAATAGTGCTTAATATAATAGTTGTTTACGTAACAAGTGCAAAAAAAAAAGATTTCCCGCACGAGTAGTGATTGACTCACACGAGTGGCCGGAGTTGACGGGAACGAGTACCAGTTGAGCACACGAGTGCGTAGCAAGAGTTACCGTCACCAGCCACGAGTGCGGGAAATCGACCCGCACGAGTTGCGTACAAGTTTTTTCGCAATGTGTGAGGAAAATAGGTACAAAATAGGTATGAATTTTGATTTTCAGTGTGTAGCAAAATTTTTTCCGGTGTGTGGCAAAACTTTTTCCGCACACTGTGCCACAAAAACCTTTGCCGCACACTATGTCGAAAAATCGATTTTCCACACTAATACCAGTGCGGAAAACACCCATTTTCCGCACACTATTGCGAAAAAAAAATCGGTCCGTAACTTTTCGCACAAAAAAAATAAAAACCGCTGAAAATGTCTCCTATCGGAAATTCAATTACAAAGCTTCTTATGGTACTGGAAACTTTTTTTGGGGCTCAAATTGTATGGGCATTAGAGATAAACCCAGTTTTTTTTTTTTTTTTTTTTTTTTTTTTTTTTTTAATATCCCGTAAAAAGTGGACGTAAATAACATGTAAATAATTATAATATAGGTACCAATTCAGTTTGAACGTCTTGTTTTTAATCTTCATAGTCTTGTTTGATTTTCGAGATGAACACGCACGCGACAAAAAGTACAAATTTTTGTTGCGACGAGTCAGAAGTGATTGTACAATTCAACAAGTGGAGATGATTTTTATTCACATTTAGTTAGCGAATAACTGTGTAAATTCGGGGGATTGAAGCATTTGTCGATTCGAATATTCGCCCTTTGTAATTTCTGACCTTTTTATTAACATTTCTACAATGGCATGCTAATCTATGCAAAAAGTCACCGTTACGAGCAGAGAAACAAACAGGTTCATTTTGAACTTGAGTTTGGCCCATCCGTGGTTCATTTAAGAACAGTAAGAATTTAATTTGATATTTTAATCCTCAAAAATGATGTGTTATTTATATCCAATTTTTGTTTAATGTTTAAAAAATCTCAATCGAGAAATTTTTTTCCAATCTATTCGAAAAGTTTGAAGTTACGTCGAAAAATAGTTCGAAGACAACAATTGTAGATTTATTATTACCTATACTTTAATGTTCAAAATGAAAGTTCTTTTTATCAATAAATATCGTTTTTTTGACATGTTGGGCTGTATAAATTAATGTTTTAACAATAGTAATAATAAATAGAGATACTATATTTTGAAAACATACTTTTCATGTAAAATTTTACGGAGAATGATTTTTTTTAAATATGAATTTGTTTAATAATTTTTATTAAAAATATTATTTTCTCAAAAATTAACTCCTTTAGATTTGAAATCATAAAAACAAGTTTGTACTCAAATATAAGCAACATTGTAAATTTTCGAAAATTAGTCTCCTTTCTCTTTATTCTTAATTTCCGATCACTTGAGTTATCGAAAATATACTTTAAAAAATCTTCGGATACGTATCTATAAGTTTCCGATACAAAATATGTGAAAAAAGTTGCAGTCAAACAGGAGATGTTGGTCGACAAGGTGTTCGGTTTGTAAAAAAATTACCCATATTTCTTTACGCTTGAAGAAAAAACGCATAAATAGTGCAACATATGCTGAAAAAAAAAACAGTTTTCACTTCTTACTCATTTGAAAATTTGAAGTTTATACTAGCGTAACTCGAGAATTTTATGTAAACACGTTGAGATTATATGAGTTGTATCAAAATTAATATCTGTACCAAGATTTATGGATACATTTTACAAAATAATAAAGGAAAGGGTTCAATGAAATAAGTTACAAGACAGATTAGTTTTTTGGTGTTTTACGTACATAATGTTTTTTTATTTTTTTTTGTCATTTTATTTTGTTGTTCTTCCTGAATGCTACTTGTTAAATGCTATTTAAACAAAAGATGATAAGTGACAAAATGATGATTCACAAAAATGCTAAATACATGGCGTGTGTTAATAGAATCATATCAAGAGATTGCACGAAGCACAGCGTAATTGCTATCCATTATTAACTATAATAATAATAATAAAGTGATAGTTATGCGTGTGATCTTTTGTGAGCAAATACTATAATTGCCGAGTTTTTTTATCATTTTTACATTTTTTTTTTTTTTTTATCCATCATCTGCATTGGCTTTAATTCCATCGTGAAACGAAATATTTAAAACGGGTATACACTACTCGCAAGTATATGACATGGAAAAACAAAAAAAAACCAAACTTGTCACCGCGAAAAATGACACTTTTCACGCTTAAAATCTATCCATCCATTCACTTAAAAATCTGCTTCGCTTAAAAAAAATATAATATCACGCGCTTACGCATTTACTTCCGACCGTTGAGAAAAATTATTCGCTTTCATGCATATATTTTACAAATTCGGTGATGTATATAATCGATAAAATGACCAATGAGATAATAAAATCGAAAATCGCACAATAACAAACCAATTAAAAAAATATATTCGACACAGCTGAAAAACGATCGAACGGATGTAAAAATTTACACGTCCTTGCAGTGTTTTCCAACATCCTTCTCTACAAAGAAATTTTATTCCGCAATCGCATCAATAATCTGGATTATTGTTCATTTAATCTTCTGCGTCTTCAATCGCGCTTTCACGGTCGCTCGAAAGAAAGACATTTTTCCTGCATCCCTGCGCGGCCCTCGTTAGAACATAGCACTAAAACGTGTCCGTCGCTTCCACGGTTTCCTCCTCCGTTTTGTTAATTCATTTTAATTCGTCACTCGAAACCCATCGGGACGAAAGTACAAAGTACGGAAGATGCGCTGCAACGGATCACGCACTCTTCTTTTCTCGTTATCACAAAATCGTCAGCGTACAAATTATCGTTCGATCGAGCACAAAACGCATTACTGATTTCGCGATGAAGTAACATTGATCTCGAAAATGTAAGATTTGTAGACATTGAATACTCAGACTCCAGCTAAAATAACGCATTACATTTTTGAATAAAAACCAATTTTTTGTAGATTCCAGTAAAAATAATGCATAGCATTGCCTGAAATAAAATTTTACCTTAAAGCACTGAAAATTCGTGAAATAATTGTGACCAAGTCTGTGAACACTCGCAACAAACAATGCAAAAACGAAGGAAATTCAAAACTCTCGCAAGCTTTTTAGCAGTCGTCTCTTATTTCATTTGCGAGTTTTCACTGTGATGAAAGAAGTTACGGGATGGGCTAGTCGCGCATACAATTTTTTTTTAATCTCGGCGTTAAAATAAAATCCTTTAAATTTTCGCAGTAAAACTTTGCCTTAAAAATCACAAGCTTTTTTGTCTTTATTACAATTCAGAAGCAAAGGGTAGGTGTATACTGAGCGATTTTTTTTTTTTTTTTTTTTTTTTTTTTTTTAACTGCGATAGTATACATATACATATGTGTGCGTGATGCCGAGAGTGTCAAGTCGGATCTACAATAATAATAATAATGTGGTCAGAATCGTCGTCCGAGAGTCTTGCTTTGCGAAAGACATTTTTCGACAATAACAATTGTGGAAGACTGTCTCGAAGCAAAAGAAAATGCATGTGTTAGCTGCGAGAAAAACAAAGACTCCCGGGCTCTCTGATTTGCACAGCGGGGTTGAGAGGTTCTAGTGGAGAAGTTCGAGTTTAAATTACGAAAAAAAAAAATGCCCGAATATCACGAGGGCTTTGAAAAAAAATTCATACATCTCTTCCCCTCCCCTGCTGTGCTTCCCTAGTAACATGTGTACACGTACATCAACGACAAAAGAAAAATGCGCCAAAGTACACTCACCATTTATACGACTATTATTTTACACATGTGTATATAAATTACGACTACCACGTAGCAGATTTTTTTTTCGCGTGTCTCTAAAATCTAGGAAAATTTTTTCAAATTCAGCCCTAATCGTAAATTAGTATATTTCATCAATAATCAATTTTTTTTGTTTTTTGTTTTTTTTTGCGTTTTATCGATAGACAAAACTTCTTTTCGACGAAAGTAAGCAAGCATGTGTGTATTACACAAGATTTACGACAGAGTCCCTCACAACCTGAATCAGACGTGTATTCTTTGTTTGAGATCCTTTTCGAGCTCGTTTCGGTGGTTCATTCGTGATGACGATTGTTACTGTGATGTAAGCATTTATTTTGCATGTACTGAATATCGAGGGAAAAAAATGATGGCGCGCGAATTTTGATAAAATACGACCGAATGAAATTCAATGTATTTGTCTTTGATGTCTGTGAGATCCGACAATAATGCATTAAAGTAGCCTTAAATGGATAATAGAATCTCCATGGTCAGTTTTCTCGATCGCAGATATTTTTTAGTTTTTTTATACGCAAGTAATATCCACAAAAAGTAGTTCATCGTCTGCGTTGGTGTTCGTTTTCTGATTATCTTTAAGTACGTACGAGCGCGTCTATTTGTACATAGTTTATTGACTCTAGCGTACTCCACCCGTTAAGGTGAAATTCAATATAATTAAATAATCCGCTTCAGGCAGGAGACTCCGAGGAAAAAAAAAATCTCCATGGATGCATAAAATCAAAGATTTTGTACAACACAAACACGTGCTTTCTTACTCGTTTGCTGATTCTTTTTTTTTTTTTTTTTTTTTTTTTTTTTTTTTTTTTTTTTTTTTTTTTTTTTTTTTT
>NW_019379641.1:317878-356106 GCF_000648655.2 Copidosoma floridanum
AAAAAAAAAAAACAAATAAATACATGAAAAAACTTCAAGGTTACTGACCAGACGCGACCTTGGTACACGAGTCCTTTCGTTCTGTTGTACTTTCAAAGTCTCATATCCCGCGTCTACAAAAATACAAGTACTGCACGTACACGCACACACGCTCGGGGAATTAATTTTCTTTCTCACCTTGGAGCCGCACTCGGCTTGGCGGATTTTTATCGGGCAAGTATATTACACACGCGTGTATGTATACCAATACCACCTACGCTCGGAAACGAAACTCGCCTTGCCACATTGAATACATTATTACAACACTCGGAGCTTGTTTGAAAGTATATTATAATAAGTGTAGGTACATCTCACACATTTGACTCGATCTACGTTGTTGGTAAGTTGGTATGGATACCAGAAATTTTGGTATAATATTGGAAATTTTCTAATACTCATTACTTATAGGTGATGCTTTAAAAAAATTAATCGAGTAAATACATGCACAATACCCACCAAGGTTTTGGATGCATGAAAATTTTACTTTAAAGATTGGCGTAACCACCTAATAATATTTAAGGGTTATTTTTTAATTTAAACAGAGTAAAAATTCAGTTTTTTAAAATACCACAACTATTATTTCGGAGTGTGAAATCATCATTCATGGAGTTTTGAAGTAAAACTTTTATCCTTTAAGGACGATCTCCGGGTATAGTAGTTTTCGTAAGAATTTGCTCAAATTAAAATATGTGTGAAATGAAAGTGTTATTTACACTTGTGCAAAATTTCAACAGGTGTTTCCTTACTAAATTGCGAACTATTCACTTTTAAAGATTGTTGATTTAACAGTGCAGTATATCTATAGCTATAATCTTGGCGAAAAAAACGCACACTTTCGAGCATAACTTAATGAATTTTCGCAGTATTTTTCCCAAAAAATTGTATGTAATAAACAAATTCCTAAGGAAAAAATGAGTACAAGTCTTATAGGCCTTTCCATATCAATTAATGAGTAACAATAATTTTAATAACACCTCATCTCGCCTCCGCCGAGAGAGAAGCAGACGCCCCAAGCAACTTGACAACAATCCTGCATGCTTATACTTACTGAGTACAGAACAGTCAGACGACGGTCACGAAAAATAGGGCTGATTATCAATGTCAAATAAAATCATGAGATTTTGCAATACTGTAACATCACAAGTAGCGTCGTGAAAATTGGCAGAAAGTCTCTATATACTGGCCTCGCGGCATCTAACCCTAACGGCCAGAGTACATATATTTATATAGTAAGATCGGAGGCGAGATGTTGCAGTGTCGCCAAGTTTCTTATGTGTCTGATGCGCATCGTCTGCTCATGCAACGAAAAAGAGGTTTTCAACTTACATCAATTTTGATTGAGAACCACTGGACCCGGAGATCGTCCTTAATCATCACATTTTTGCGTTTGTAATAATTGAAAAAAAAAAAAAAAAAAAAAAAAAAAAAGATGTATCGATTATTGTCTCGACTCTGTGTTCGTATCTCGGTTTGTATACGACTCCGTGCAGTTTAAGCTTATCATTCCGCTCGATCACTTATCGACAAATTATTTGCAAAACAAAATCCACGTTTGCACATATTTCACTGTATCGCAGACCTCGATCGCGACCAAGTGATGACTTTGTTTTTTAACACTCTCCTCGTCGTACACAAACGTATTTATTTATCCAAGTTGTTATTTTGTTTTTTTCAATAATAATTATAATGAATACTCTTAAAATTACGAGACTGCTTTATTTGGCATGAAATAATTATCTTATCTCATCTCGTACTGATTCTCGAACGCAGATTTCAAGAACAAATCGGAAAAACACTATACAAATCACCAAAATGATCACGTATAATGCAGCTGTACATGTATGAAGTTGAGTATACTCATTAAGTTTCCCTTACAATTTACAATCTACTCCGCGCCTTATACCACAAAACTATTTATTTACTTAGTCAGCGCCCACGTGCTGATCATACATGTGCCAGATATATTTATCGTGCCACTTATTTCCATAACGTTTACAATACTCGTGTACTCAAGTCGACTCAAGTATACAGACTTGGGCACAATTATTTTTTGGTTTTTTAAACACTCATAAAAAATTATTTCATTAAAGAATATTTTATTCGCTAAAAAATTTTTTATTTATCGCTATTTACAAAAAAATATTAAGATTTTTTTTCTATTGCATATTTAGAATACAATTGATATTTTAAATCGAATATTCAAATTCTTGCAACATTTTTTTTCTCAATTGTTTTTTGTTTTAAATTATCATGCAATGTTTTTACTGGAAAAAGTTGTATCGATCACTATGTTGTACGTAGTGGTTGAAGAAATTTTTTTCCCCTAAACACAGCAAAAAAATACATTCCAAAATTAAAAAAGTAACTGTGCGCAAGTTTGTATACATACTTCTTCATAGGTGAATATTAATAATTTTAAGCAGATTTTATCGTGATACTTCATTTATTGCATAATTAGGACAGACTCGTTCTATTATTTCAAATAACACATCAAAATTTTAGAATGTCTAGCCTCTAGATTTTCGAGAAATCAAATTGGAAAGACTTTCGGTTTTACATCGGCTCTTATGGGAAGATTATTGTCAATTGGTTGTCAAAGACTTATTGTTACTTTAATTTCAGTTAATTTCTGACACAATCGCATAAAAAAGATAATTATAGGTAAAACATTCAGTTAAAATTTAAGTTTGTATAGCTTCATTGCGAGCTTCGTTGTTTTCAAAATTCATTATCTCGAACTCTCTGCATACCTAGTGTTGTTTGCACATCCGTATGGCGGTATACATGAACAAAATCAATGATCATTAATAGTTTTTCCATTTATTATTTTTTTGTAAATTTTCATGTGTGTACGTGAGGCTGAAGATCCATTCATTCGGTTTGTACAAGAACATTCATGGTAAGAGTGTGTAAATCAACACAAAAATTTTTTTAAGGTTTACTGTACCGCCACGATAACTCCCATAAAACACTAATGTGCAATTAACACAAATCATACGAACCGTGAGCACAAGAAAACGTGTAGGGAATGCACCAAAGTAAATAAGAGTTTTCCCATTTATAAAGTTCACTAGGATAGGAAACGGCTGAAAATAGTAAAGGTGTAAAACGAAGGTTCGTGTTAATAAGACAAAGACTCACTTCTCGATTGCACATATGTAAAATGTATGCAAAGTATTGTTATCTCAGCTGCGTAAACATACCGGATCTCGATTCCCGTTCTTCCCTTGCAATTTAATTGATTGCCAGTCGGAAGACAATCAGACACACAAAGCGCGCGAAAGAGAAAAAAATCTTGAAAATTTTGAGCGAGAAAGATGAGGCAAACTTCTCCGCTAGGCCATTTTACTAATAATTTTGGGCCCGCGCGCATTGTGTCAACACTACGAATTTTCTTTGATGGTTAACGCCACATCGCGATCACCGAGAATTAGACATTTTGGTTTTTTGAGGTTGGGAGATGAGTCGTTTGTTTTTTCGTTCGCCCCTTCTTTTTTTTCCTGATTTCTTTTATGTGACATATCTATGTTTATGTTGACAAAAAACTACGATTTTTGCAAACAGGTAGGGAGCTAGTGATGTATTATATATATTTACGGGAGATTTTTTCGAGATTCAGAAAAATACTCAAGCGCGACGTAGTTTAATGAATGTAATATCCATTTTTTTATAATTATAATTAATTATTTCGCTTAAGGTACTGTCAACACTCAAAAAGTGTAAAAAAAGTTGTTAGCTTGATAATTTGCTGAACACAAAAATACCATTTTTATTTAACCAGCAATTTTTTTACTGGTAATACAGTAAATAGAAAACAAGTCGGTAATCGTTAAAAAAAAAAATCTTTTTTTAAACCTGCTTGAATGAGTTACAAAAAAGTCTTTGGCACACCCCAATCTAATGTTAAAAGAATACATGTGAGTGCGAATGAATTTTTATTTTTATAGCTCGATGATCCATTAAACGCAAAACAAAGTAACAAAGAAAATCATATTATTTACTCGTTATCTCCAAATGCCAAAAAAATAAAATAAGTATTTAAAAGCCAAAAAGAAAACGTGCATATTTTCGAAATCGGATTGCTTACGACCTTTACATTTTTCAAACTTTTTATGACATCGAGACCTTACTTGTATACAAAAAGGTTAAAGCATCTCATGCATCTACATCTTGAAAAATGATACGTCACTCTCTGTGTACACACGTGTGCATAATTTTTTTGTTCAAATGTGTCAAATGACAAAATTATTACATGAATTCAAGCTGGATGATAATTTAACAATGCAAGTACGTATAACATGGTATGTGCTTTTTAATGCACTAAAAATGAGAGCATCACCGCATTTTCGAGCTTCATTGCACACAGCTAATATTTTGATCAATTTAAATATACTTTATAATAAATAAATAATTTATCCATAAATTTGAAAAAAAATACATAAACATTTCATTTTCTGGCAGCTGTCCTCTAGTCCATCACCAGCTTGGATTAGATTTAAGATGATGAGTCAAGTAGTAAAGAAAATATAATAATGTCCCTAGATTGAAATGGACAAAACAGTCAAGAAATCATAGAAGTTTTTATTAAAAAACGAATTTTTTAGATAATTTAAACATTATTTTCTTAGCACTATTGAAATAACGATATTAATTAAAACGTTACCCTGAAAATTGTATTTTCGTCAATTATTGCTTTACAATACGTCGTAAGTGGCAACATAACCTCAAGCAGAAAATATCTGAGTAATATTTATAGTGCACTCAAATTATACGTTACATCTCACAATGGAGACGTCTTGTCTTAATCTTGTTTCAAAAGGACTTAGTACCGAAATTAAAAATGTTAATCGCATTTCAAATCAAAAATTGGAGTATTAAAAAAAAATTTTTTTTAAATCACATCGAAAGTACATCATTTAAATGTATTATATTTTTAAATATAATTTGTGTATAAAATGTATTATATAAATTTAAAGTATAATAATTTAAAAATTGAACCATTAAGACAAAGCATTTTACATGCATCCTTTGTCATTCTATTTCTACGCAACAGATTCAAGACGGTTGTATTTTTTTGTCTATTATTGGTGTACGTGTTAATATAGTTGTTATTGATTTTAATATAAAACACTCAGTCTTTTGAACTCTTGAACGAAATCGTTGTCTTCATCAGCCAAAAATCGCATGTTGTAAACAAGCTGTGATTAAAAATGTCGGTGCATGAATGTATGATTGTATTTATACAAAGCGTCAACATAAATATCAATGTATTTATATGATGACCGACGCGTCGAGAAGTCGAGTTCGTTTTTGGCTTCTGTTTGTCTACATCTTCTTTTACGCAGTTGTGCTTTCCGAACGACCTCTATTTCGCCGTTTAGAACAAAATTTTTCAATATCATTCAGCCACGTTGAAATTTTTAAAAATTCAACTCCATTTATTTGTACGCCATTCGTTGCAATTCTAATTTTACCGATTAGCGATTTTCGGGATCGCAACAACAATACAGACGTGTAAAAACAAAAACAAAGAGAGCCTGTTACCGTTTGTTTTCAAACCAGATATCGTTATAGGTCCCCGTGCGAGCGTTCGTTTTTATATTAAGTTTATTCGAGAGCCGCTTATTCGTCCATTTTTTTATGTTTCTCTCCAGCAAAGCTATTAACGGTGTTTCTATTTATACAAAATAAATCATGCATGCACATATTTAGGCCATTGTGCAGCCCAAAGAATTTTATCTGCACGAATATTACTGTAGTTTGGAAGAAAAAAAAAAAGTCTCCGCTTCATGCGTGATTACAATACTTATATTCTTGAACAAGGACCTTTAATTCATTTGAAGACTAAAAAACATACTTACACGAACGGAGACACAAACAAAAATACAATAGGTACACGCAAGCGTGTATTTTACCACTTCTCTCTTTCTGCTCTATGCTTGTGCATGTAAGAATATTTTTATCCACGCAATGTATCAATGCAAGTACCAATATATACTTAAGTAGTCTGTATATACATATAATGTAGATACTGCCGAAGGGGACAGGCACTTTCTGT
This sequence comes from Copidosoma floridanum, assembly GCF_000648655.2. Next base: position 323,976 of record NW_019379641.1, read on the forward strand.
GCCGCTGGCGCTTTCCTGGACGCGAAAATGTCGGCCTGGCGTGGCCTTTTGGGCCGATATATACAATCACGACTTTTTTGTCTCCTCTTTGTCCCCAGCCACCGAAATTAATAAATTGATACAAACGCATTTCGATGTTAATGCGCGTTTAATGAATACAATCAAACGGTTATCTAAGAGAAAATAAGTTTACACACTCCCCTCCCCACCCCACACACACAATTGAAGCGACAATGTGCACACTATAGATGTACTGAAATTCTGATAATACGCGCGTGTGCGTGAGTCAGTGTTTTAAAACTTTAAAAGTCCACGTTATCGTATGTAAGCCATTGTAAGTATAGGTACCTACATTGCACACTCGCACATCAACGATGGCTTTCAATCGACTTGACGCGTCGGCCATTCCTCGAAAGTGCGTCTTCTTTCCTTCTCTTTTACACTTTTCACTCCTCGAAGAGTGCAGAGAGCAGAAGGAAAAGCTGTATCTTACAATACATTATACGTATATACATATAGACCGTTCTCCCCGAAAACCCTGCGTTAACAAAATGCGATGGAAACTCCGTTTCGTATACATTGAAACGTATGTCACGTATGTGTGCGAGGGTGTGCAAGTATATGGTGCATGAAAAATCGAACGTTTACTAAAACCTATGATGAAACGTACGGCTATCGTGTAATGTTTATGTATTTATATACAATGCGGCCTCACCTCGGTTTGTTGCGCAAAAGGAATCAGCAGTTCGGACGAGCTGGTTTGGAGCTTCGTGTCTTGGAAGGGACGGACGTTGTTGTTGTTGTTGTGCTCCAGAGAATTCACCGATAACACACACGAAAACACACGCGCGATAGCTGTGCCTTTCCTCGCTCCCGATCTGCTATTAATTGCACGACGATATATTATTATAATCGTGTTTATTAAAAACGCGATGATCAGAGCAGCGGAAAACAATAGGTATACTCTCGCGACCCGACTCTGTTGTCTGTCTGTCTCTCTGTCGCCGCCGCACACGATGCTTCGCGCCTCTATCTGCGTCGGTAGGCCAATCCCTCCTCCGCAGCTGCTCTCTCTTCGAGTCAGATATATATATATATCTTTCTGTCTTGGCTCTTTCGCTCGCTCTGATCGCTCTTTAACTTGTATGCTACGTTGCTCTTTAATTGCCTCTCTCTTAATGTGTGTGAGCCACGTAATTTTTTTTGTTGTTGTTTTTCTACAGTGATTTTTTTCTCGAAAACTATGTATGTACCTATCTACGCAGTATTCTTTTATGTTTTACGGGCCAAGACTGTGTTGTCCTATCGAGAGAGAGAGAGAGAGAGAGAGAGAGAGAGAGAAAAGGAGAGGGGGCTAGTGAGAGCGCTAGATATATATTTTTTCGTCTCGCTCTCTTTTACTTGTGCGAACAGTATACTTACTACATGAGTTTTTGAGCGACTCTTGCTCATGTATATATACATTGTCACTGACCGTCAGCTGAAGTCGTCACTGTTGTCAGTTATCGGGAGAGTGCCACGCGCGTTCTTTAAAAGGTGCGGGTCTTATTTTGACGTTTGTCAATTTTCGTGTTTTTTCGGTGAAAAAAATTGATTTTTGTCTGTGTAAAGTTCTACTAATCTCTGACTATCACTGTCAGAACATTGCTCTGGGAAGTTTCATTGTCACTGCAGAATGGCTATTAAAGATATTTATAGTTTTCGACAGGTGTCGTATCTCTTTTCAAATCACTAATTATTAACCTAACCAGATGACTTTGTTTTGACACCCATACAGCTGTTGTATTCGTTATAGTTAACATCAATATGACCATAAGTTCTGTTTTCAACGGAGCAGTTCTTTTTTACGAGGTACCATTTTAGTGTCCATGATCAACAATGCTTCGGGCAACTTAATTTATCCAATTGTATGAGTGAAACTCTAGAAATGGTACGAAGTTACATATGGGCCATTTCACAAAAAGTACGATATTTCATGAAGCCTATGTTTAAGAACGACGGATTGAATTATTTCGAGTTGGAACTTTTTTAAATGGTGTAAACCAGTTTTCCCTAAGTACATTTAAAAATTTTGTTTTCTGCGGCTTGTGGGGCCTAGACGTTGATTTTTTAATTTTTTACGATGTACTATCTAAAAGTTTGAGGTATTGAGCACCTTATTTGATAGTTTAGAACAAAAAAAAATATTTTGTTTCAAGTACGAGACATTAAATTTGTGAAGCCTGCTTTTGCCACTTTTGAATTGTGCACCACAAATGATTTAATTTGGCTGAGTAATTCATTTTAAGATACTTGGAATTAATCGATTTGTATTTCTGAGTTTACGAGAAGAGTATCAATTTTTTGCAGCCCCACATTTTAGTGTGCCTATTTGTAGTATCGTCACGCGTATAGAGCGTTCTCCCGGTAAAATAGGCGGTCATTACTGTAACGCCCCTAATCTCCGAGAGATTTAAAATCGTCGATTACATGACTATAGTGTACGAAAGGGTATAGGGTGAAGATGTGACAAACGAAATTTCGTTGAAAAATTCTATCTTGGGGCTTCACTACCGCAAAAAAAGTACTGTTACGGCAATGACAAGTCTGTCATTACCGTAACGCTATTTTCAAATTAAAAACAAAAATGCATTTAATTAACGTAGGTTTTTAACAAATGATTGAAGAGTCGGGCCCAAAAGTTAGTTTGGACTTTGTATAACTTAGAAAAAATAATTTAAAAATTTCAAATATTCAATTCAAAAAATCTCAATTAAAGCTTGAACATATCGCAGTTTTTGTGAAATTATCCATCCTATATGTATGTATATTATATGCCACCTAACTGCCTATCTCGTTAGCAAAATATCCTTTCATAAATAATTGCTTGTCAAGTGCTCATTCGGACCCTCGGATTTAAGCCGTAAAAAATATCGTAAGTATTCAGATTTTCGTGTTTCACATGGCAGGGCTAATGATATAAACAGCCTTTGGAATCGGACAGATATGAAAATATACTGATCGTGCAGCTGCTTCCAGTTCGTCTGTGTTATATTTTTTCAAGACATCAGATACGCCAACTTCAAAGTGACTTGGATAACGCTACAACAGAATGGGTGTGTGGGCTTATAAGTTACCTACACCATACAAAAAAAATCACATTTTTTGTCCTCATAACTGCGCGTCATCGTTAATTTTAATACGTTTTCGTACTTGCGGAATTTTACAATGTAAAATTAATAGTTATATGAATGGGCTGCATTTAATAGATAAGTATACTTAAACAAAATGACTAGTACAGAATTAGAAGTAATACTTACACACTGTTCAGTTTAACTCCGTTCACGACACGTGGAGTGTGAGTACTTAGTACATATTTACTACGAACTACGAGTACCTGAGAATGCCACGTGGAATGTAACGTACGAAAAGTATGCTTGTGCCAAAACAAAACAAAACTTAGCCGTTCTAGATTTTGATTTCACAACTTCGTAGGGCTTACAAATCATTTGAAGGAATACAATGTATTGCACTTTGTAAAGACTTTAGAAGTTTTTAATAAATTGTGAATATAATTTCAAGCCATAAAAAATTTATATTGTCGGCTGTAACCCCTTCGTGGTGACATTAATAAATCAGTTGTAAATAAGAGAGAAGTGAAAGAGGCTGTTTGCGGAGGGTTTGGTATCGAAATCGTTAAACGTGAATTTAATAACTATTTTACAAGTTTTTAACGGAAATCGTTGTTTTCGCATTAAAAATGCACTAGTAAGGTCGATGAAATATGGTATATTACCTAAACACAATATGTGATGATCAAGAGCATAATGTCAATTTGTTTGTTTACAAATTCGTTTCGCGCACTTTTCGTCAAGTCATAAAAAAAAAAAAAAAAAAAAAAAAAAAAAAAAAAAGTACTTACCACTTCTGCCACCTTAATCAGACCTGGTACGCTCATGACATAGTCCATGTTAATCCAAGTTCGACATGGACAGCAAATAAAGAATGCACACAGTACCATGTTGGAAGCAACTGTTTTGACAACTGGAGCTCTTTGGTTGGGCATTTTTTTCCAGATATCCGTTCAAACTTTTTGCAATCGATAACTTCACTTGAACTATTTTTCTGAAGTTTATTTACTGATTAGGTTGGAACAACTACTTGTTCACTACCTAAAGGCAAACGGTGTCTTCGCAAAAATGAACGTTATGCAGTACGTGAATAAGTTTGGTTCGCAAAGTGTGATCGTTTTGATACGCTAAGCAAAGCCAAACTGAGTAAATGTCACAAGTTTCGTAGATATTTATAACATCGATGGGTCCCATGGAAAAGCGGTACTTTTCTTTATCATATATGATAATCAAAATAAACCCTACGTTACTGAGCCTCGTTAATCGATTATAAAGCTGTTTCTCATTATAAATGCGTGAGAAACCCTTTACTGATAATGAAAACATTTATGAACATGCGCGCTTCGAAAGAAAAATTAGAAAAAGCGTTAAAACGCAGTTTGTAAATTTTCAATGAGTTACTTCTGTGTGAGACCCAAAAATTTATCAAAATATTGGAGCAGATGCATTATTGTAGGTAGATGATTCTGCCGTAAGTAGCTCAGAATGCCTTCAAGGATCGTTCAAAAAAAAAATTGATTGACAAAATTATTTTTCATAGTAGTTCTACTTCAAATACCATCCACAACAAATATCTACAGTGATTCCACTATAAAGTTTTTGGGTGAAAAGGTATATACATAGTATTTTGTATAAGTCAATATTAGTTAATTTTCGAAAGAAATATTTTTGCCAAAAATTCATGATTAAAAAAAAAATCCTTATAACTCGGTGGCACCAAATTCAATAAATTTTTTTGGTTATCGATTTGACTTGCTATGATGTGAGATTAGAAAAGTGACCATTAAAAGGTGTTGCAAAATGGAACAGTGTGGTTTTCAAAGTATTTTGTGCTATAACCGACATTTCAGATCAAATCGTGGGACATTTGGTATTTGATGAAAACTCTTGCTTGTAGATTAAAAATTAATGTTATTATGGCATGAATATAACTTGCGAAGTCTGCACTTGACAATGTATGTGCGAGGATATGGAAGAAAAGCTTTTTATCCAGTAGGAGCTTTAAGGTGCGAAATCGAGATTGGGACAGGACACGAAAGTGAAATTATCTTATTGAGGAGTCAAGATATCAGCTTGAAAGTTTTTCTAAAAAAGTTCAAAACTTTTAACATATCTTCACACAATTTAAACAACCAATTTTAATTTTTTGTAGTAGCATGTGCTCTGGACACTTACGGCACAATCTGCCGAGTACATACTAAGGTATATATCTATTGATGGTATAGTTTCAGTGATGCAGTAAAACACGGCAATTAAAAAAAAAATTTTTTCCTTCATATGTGACTCGAATCACATTACCATAGTTCCAATATATTTTTTTTTTCCAATTAGCAATCTTCACACGAATGTTAATTCCATTCAGAAATCACCATTGCCAACTTTAATTTTTTCTCAATTTTTATCTGAATCATTTTTTATGCATTACTGTATATGATTGCCAGTCTTATTAGAAACGAATATTTCGTATAACGATGAATTAGAACTTATTTTAGGACAAAATACTTACCATCTGAATTTAGCCACGTGTAGCTGACAAAACCAGCTCCGCAAAAAGAAAGAAACATCTTTGAAAAATTATCGAGTTTGGAGAATATTTATTGCTGTCAAACAAAATGTGACAACGCTCGTCATTTACATTCGAACACATTTTTCTTATTTTACTACACATACATGGCAGAAAAACTTTCACATATTTCACTTTAAAATACAAGCTCCATTGATCCGGAACACCACGTTTAAAAAATTAAGATTTCAAATAATGTACCAGACATTATTCAGGTTCATATCAGAGGAATGAGAGGGTTTGGGCGTGCATCATCCCAAGACAAGTGTACATACCGTTCCTCGAATTTCACATCCGAGCTAATGATTTATTGATGCATGAAATCGTTATGATCGGTCAAATGATGGCATATACTTTCACTTTTGCTGTCAGTAATGCGAGGTATTCCATTCTTTTATTGATAACAGGTTTCTTTTACAAGAAGCCTTTGTCGTATATTGTTGTTATGTTAAACGCTTTTACATTACCTTTATTTTGAAATCATCAAAAATCTCGTGAAATGTCCACTTTAACAAAAGTAAAAAGTTGATTTGATGCGCTGAATTAAAAATTTATTAAAAACTTCTAAAGTCTTTACAAAGTGCAATACATTGTATTCCTTCAAATGATTTGTAAGCCCTACGAAGTTGTGAAATCAAAATCTAGAACGGCTACACGTTTTTTGGCTTATTTGTTAGTTTTACCGTTAAGGCGGTACATCCTAAAACATGTTTTGAAATATCCGTTGCTGTATGCAAAATTTCGTTGCAGATCATGAATTCCGTGATTCAAGGCCTATTAGTGGAATTTGGCCTGCCGTATTACGCTGAGGTGGGATCTGCGTTTGAGGTTGCCTTGAGTGTTTCAACGGCGTGTTTTTTGAACTCATCTGTTCTTCTGCTGTGTTACTTGATCTCAGAGAAATCGTACAAAACGATAAGGTCTACAAAAATTGTAAGTGCTCAATCATAACATTTTAGCTAATAAACATAAAACTAATGCGTTTTCTCGATAAAAAAATTTTTTTTTTTTTCAGGAAGTTATTTTCAATGGCATCGCATGTTGTTGTTACTTAAGTTCGGCTGTTTATCTTGGGTTTGCAACGACGGTGTATCTCTGGCCACGTTCTCTCATTATTCCAGGGTATTACGTTTACCCTGGAATGAAGGCTGCTTATGTAAGTATATATGTATATGTAGTTAAGTTTTTAAATAATCTATAAAGTAAATCAGAAGTCTAAGTTTAAAAAAACAAAGATTATCAATAAGTGATAAAGTTTGCTGAAGCTGATTTTTGATATATTTTTATAAACCGTTTGACTAGTCTATAACTTGAAAATTATATTTTTAGTATCTCTGTGGAGTAACTGGAATTTTTTATGGGCTGGACACATACATCGCTTACGTGGAGTCTAATACATACATCGCTTACGTGGAGTCTAATACGTGAAGATAAATTTGTAAAATAATTTATCTGTTAATAATAAATACAAATTGCTTTACTATTGATAATTTTATATGTACATATATGCGTGCGTGTGTGTGAGTATTAATAATCAAATCTGTAATTATTAAGTTAATTTGTCAAAAAACTTATTTAATGTTTTTAAGATGAAAATAAATTGTACTTCTGACCTATAAGTGAAGTGTTTTTTTAAAATATAGTTTTTAAGAAGCCCTTACCTATATTTTATAGGAACGTAACTCTTGGTTTTTTTTGCAACTATATCAAAACGGTGTTTTACAAAATATTCAAGAAAAAGTTACAACTAAGTGGCCGAGCATCGATCCTTATTAACGAGCTGTTTGCGAATATCTTATTTTCTTTAGTTCTAATAAATAAAAAAATACTGTGAAACTTATTGAGAAATATTAAAAGTATAAATAGTAGATTACCAATTATCTGCAATTTAGAAAAAAAACTGTTGCATTATAACCAATAGTTATACTGCAAACTGCAAAAAAAAAAGAATCTAATTTCTCTAAAATGATTGCGTATACACTTTTAAAAAGATGCACAAAATCCTCTAAAATTCAATATAAGTCATGCGGAAGTAGTAATCTAATAATGAGAATGATCCACAAAAAAGGTAATGCACAATATAATTCGCAATTCGAAAAAATTACTAATGTGAATATTTAATAATAAAACTTACGATTTCTTAAGCAATACTTTGCTATTTTGCACTATAAGTGATTTTCATCATAAGTAACTATCAAACAGCTTATTGATCTTTTAAAACTGAGTAAATTTTTAAGACAAATTAGAGTAAAACTACTTTTATTTTTTTTTATTTATTTTTTTTTAATCGCTGTGAATTCGTTTACAAAATTTTAGGACCCTAAATTACAGCAACACAGCGAAAGAGTAATACATTAAATGATGCTTCATTTGATCGCGTATGCTGTACCCTTTAATTGCTGCAATAATATTCAACCTTAGTATTATTCAACACCTTTCGAAGATTGCATTTAAAAATAGTAGTTTTCCTACGAGTTCGAAAAGTCTCTGTTTGCGAACCGAGACGTTTGCGGCCCGAGCCGAAGGCGAGGTCCGTAACGAGGTTCGTAAAGGAGACTTTTCGAATGAGTATCAGAAAACTGCTTTTTCGCCCGAGGAAGTACCAGCCTCCCAAAACCACCCGAGGGTGGAAAAAAATAAATAGAAAAAAATTAAAATAAAAAATAAATAAATAAATTTTTTTTAAATACGTGTATATACACTCAGTGCAGCACAAGTAATGCGAAGAGGTGAGGTTGTTCAGAAAAAGAGGTATATCCGAAACAAATTTTTCGATACCGGTAGACGGGTCACGTATACCATCGGTATCTTCTGGCAGCTTCGTGTTCAATATAGCTAGCGCCTTCATACGCGCTTAACCACGCGACCACCAAGCTCTTGCTTCCAAACTTGTTAAACAGCCGATTTGAAGTATTGAGCTGTCATAGATAAAAAAAAGCCTCTAGGCGAGGAACTTGTGGATGTGTCAATTACTTAGCGTATTGGTAAGTACATCTATATGTTTGACCAACACGTCTGTAGTCAGTCATAGCTGACGTTCCATAAAGCAAAATATATGCGAAAATAGTGAAAAACACGTTTTTGCCCGTTACAGAAACAAATCCAAATCCTACAACAAAATGTCAAATACAAAAGTTGTAGAGCACATTCAAGTGAAACTTCATTGTACAGCCAGTTTTTCTCTAACGAGCCCTCTTAACGGTTCATTCCACAAAAATCGTTCAAATGTGGCCAAAAAATCTTATTACACCATTTACTTTTTGTCCATTATATTTTCAGACAAAATGTTTGGTAGAAAAGTTCTAGATCTTTTAAAAATACACTTTATTGTTTCGATTAATTTTATCCATAGTGTCATTATAATACACTTAATATCCAAAAATGTTTTAAAATGGCTGGAAATGCGTTTGTGAGTTTAAAGTCATAGTTAGCGTATCAATACTAATACTTAGTTAAATATGATAACAGAATAATATTAAAATTAAATTCTGTTATTCAAAAAACACTTTTTGCTCAGGCACATTGTAAATTGGTCATGCCTTACGTGCAATGTATAGAGTGTTTTCATAAATAAAAACGCTTTTTTTTTAACTATAAGTGATTTAACTTTCAGATCTAGGACAAAATCAATTTTTGTTCAACTCTGGAGGTTCCACAGAACGTGAAAAAATAAAAAAAAATTTTTTTTCACCATGCCCTTTTTTAAACCTTTTGAAAGCAAAATGCTAGAAAGTTATAAATATTGTGAAATTTTCGATCATGTTTAATGTTTGGACTTCTCATAATGTTTGATGTTGACAATCTTTTAAGGTATTTAAAGAAAATAAAGTTAAAGCTTTTTTTCAAGCACATTATTTTCATTTTTTTAAGGGACTCTCTGTGATCCTTTAAAGCAACGTTATGATTGAAAGTGTAAACACAATCGAAAAATTAATTTGAAAATGTGTGCCTTGTATATAAAATTTTGTACTTCTTGGTACCCTGAAAAATTAAAAAAAGAAGATTTATTCATACATACTTTTTTGTATAGTCTATAAAAATAAAAACAATACTACACTTATTAATTAATTTTCACTACTTCTATCCAGTAAAATAAAACCATAATAATAAAGTTACAAGAAATAGAGCATATTTAAAAATGTTGATAAACTCATAAAATTCGTATGTTTTATAAGTATACAAAATTTATTAGCAGCTGATCTGAGGTGATCTGTTGTTGATCACCAAACTACCTCTAAAAAGCGAAAATACAACCCATACGGGTGGGGCATAATTTTTTGCAAGAGAAAAAATATATCGGGTCTCTGCACTATTTATAATTGTTTACAAGTGTAGGTAACTCCTTATAATGTGTATCAAAAATTCACTTCCTTTGTATAACCACACACAGATGGTCCCTTATCACTTTAAAGTACTTTATGTTTTCGCCAAAGTAAAAAGTGTAACCAACACCTATGAAGACCTTTAAATCGACTGTCTAAAAAAGTTTACACCCGATTGGGCTAAAATTTGGATTGTAGCTTCATTTTCATACCACTAACTGATAGAATCAAATCCAGAAAATTTCAGTATAAAAAAAAAAATTAAAAGTTTCCCCATTCTCTGAAGTGCATAATTCTGAGAAATTAAAATCAAATTTTACTAAATTTAAATAAAATATTCTAACATAAAAAAATCAGGTCTTCAGCTACAACTTATTTTCTAGATTTATATGTGGTCAAGCAAATATAGTGCATCTTTTTTTTACGTTCGTGTAATTCACTTTTAGACATTAAAAACAATCATTATGGACTAAATAATAATAAAATATGGTAAAATTTAAGACAACAGTAGTAATATTAGTAACTTTGAAAAATAATTCATCAGTTTTGAATTAGTTGTCGAAATTCATAAGCTTTTAGCTGCTGGCATCAAATAAAAAATTATTGAAGTAAGACTTTTTTGATAGGCAAATTTTTCTCTTCAATACCAATTTGACATTTTAAACGGTAATAATCACTTCAAAAATGTCAAAAATTTGTTTTATAACGTGTTACTATTTTGCATTAAATTTGTGTCTAAAATTTTGCGTACCAAGTTATAGAATTTATTGGAGTAGACTTTTTTGCGATTGCCATTTTCGTCCACAGTGTCATTCCAAGACAGCGAATAACGAAAATCTCTTTAAAATGTTTGAAATATCGAAACAAGAACACAACCAACTCGTATAAATGCTGTACAATAATAATAATAATAATAATAATAATAATAATAATAATAATAATGATAATAATAAAATAATAATAATAATAAAACAAAGAAGGAGAGCTTCGATGGCTTAGTGGTTAGCGTACTAGCCTCCTAGCCGGAGATACTCGAGGGGTCGTGGGTTCGAATCCCGTCGAAAATTGTCGAGATTTTTTCTAGGTCTTTTTCGATGGGATAAGTACCCAGGATGCCAAAAAACCATTAATCCGATTTTTTTAAAACAGATAGGCGATTTTTCTGGTGATGCCTGGACCTCCAGGGGCTTTCTTTCCAAAGGAAAGCCAACACCTGGCCAGCTCAACGGGTAAAGTCACTGTCGGTATAAAAAAAAGGTCGGTACAGCGAGTTAGATGGTTTATTGGAAAATATCTTTCGATTAAACTTGATAATAGCTGGGGTATGCTTGAGACAATCGTTGCGCCCTGTAAATAGTACCTAGTAGGATGGATGACTGAGTCGTCTGAGGGGAACTTTGTAAGGGGCCCGCACGAAAGACTCGCATGCTTGGGGAAACAGAATGGTAATTATGAAAAAAGAACAAGGGAAAGGTTAGGGATATTAGGATACGTAAAGACCCTGCAAATGGGTACACGTTGGAATCTTAATACTACTACTACTACTACTAATAAAACAAAGAAGTTTTTCATGTATTTATTGATATAAACTGAATCATAAGAAAAACATTTGTCATTCAAGTCCTTACTCATCATATTTTATTCTTTAGTTAACCTAGTCAAGATTATTAATAACTCATTAAATGACATAGTTATACCTAGTTTATCACTCAACATAAGCTCTATGCAGGCCCCGAGTGCAAGCTTATGCCTAAAATGAATATGCTTTTTGTAAAATCGTAATTAATGTACAAAACTTTTGTTGATCAAATGTTTATTGCAAAAATTCTAAATTCTCAGTAACACACTTGTTTATGTTTTTACGAATATAAGTACGAGAGACTTGTATGCCTTATATCCCTGTTAGGGTTCTTTTCAACCGTTTATTCAAGAAAGGTAAGGAGACAATATTTCGCCGTATATTCTTTTTATTAAGGACTTACGTCGAGTTACAACTCCGATTTATATCACTTTGCAATAAATACCATTGTATTGGAAGTTCAGAGGTAGTAAGTAATGACCCGTGAGATTCCATTTAGGGGTTTTGCATTTACTAATGCTGATGCAGCATTGTTGTAATCGTCTAAGAGTATCGAAGAGTGATACTTATAAGTATATTAACGTATTACTTATTATAATAACGCGGTGCAAATGACTTCCTGAGTTTGCGTCTTTCGGCGCGCGTGTGAGGACTGTGAGGACATTGACAGTTCGAGCTTAAGCTAACTATCATCCCTAACTCGTCCGAAGGCCGCAGGTTTTCGTTCCTGAGGATCCTCAAACATTGTTTGCCGGAAAAAAGTTACCTTATTCATAGACCACTGCCCATGTTACACTCTGATACATATATTATGGTTAGAAGAATCGTAATCTTGTATATAATACTTAAATACTAATTGCTGCGTATGTATTACACTGACTAATGTGTGTTGATGCAGCCGTGTTAATTATTTTGACAATATACAATTAAGATTGACAATGTCAATTAAGTTTCACTGAGTATAACATACAGCTTCATACAGTGTACTGCTGGTACCACTGAGGGTATAAGTACGGAAAGATAATGAAAGGAAAATTTGATGTGAAATGTCTGTGGTGTTGTGAGTTTTCGATCACTCTTTTCTCGTTTTAGATCACGGGAAAGCGTAAAGCGACAGTACAGAGGCATCTTCTTCTTCTTCTTCTTCTTCTTCTTCTTCTTCAAATCTCCATGTGTGCAAATTGTAGCAGTCATTTTCTCGTATCGTAGCGTTTGACTATTTTTTCGCTGAAGTAACGCATACTATATTTTCGCTGACTTTGCTATGCTTCTTGCATGTGACACACAGTGTCTTATCGTGAAGAAAGAAAAGAAATCTTTAGGTACGTGTAGGTGTGGCGTACAACGTTGGCGGCGTCGTTCGCCTTATTTCACTTGATGCATTTCATCGTATCGTCTTTCATCTGCACTTTTGCTGGCTATTAGGTTTGCTGTGAGTTGCTGCGTCGTTGCGCATTATTGTTGCCAGTTATTCTAGAGCCTCACTGCAGTTGACTTCTCTTAAATTTTTGCGTTTCCTGTTGTGTTTCTTTTTTGCATAACTTGTATGCGATGTGTTATTGAGTTAGTGTTTATTTGTTGCCGTAAACGTGTGTTCTGAGACGGGTGTAAAAAGATGAGTTTCTAGTTTAGTCATACAAACAGTGCCCTGAACAGAAAAATATGATATCTTGAAGACTCGGTAGTCACCTCACACACTACTGCCAGCTAATTTCTTCTCTGTGAGAGAAGAAAAAAAATTTAATTCTTTTTGTATCTAAAATATGAACAGGTACATAGATTCTCTATAAATAACTAGTACACGAGCCAGTGTCGTATGATATCCATTTGTAGCTTTGGCCTTTTAAATATTATTCTAATGTTTTTTGTGAAAAGGAAAAACCGGGTACTTGACACTGACTTTCACAATTACACAACCTATAATTACGTTTCTACTCTAAATATAACTTATTGTGTAAGTTTTACCAGCATTTATTTTCACTTGATTCTTTACGTGTAGTGATTTCTCTGATGTGTTGTTGTTATTGTGTTGTCATTATTTTTTTTATTGTTGTTTCATGTTACCTTCCAAGGTGGTCAGTATATTGCGGTTTGGAAATTAATTTACATAATGAGGTAATAATTTTTTTTTGGTGCTGATAGCCTATTTGTATTGGTTCTGTTTAATGCTTCCTGTTCTTGTGTAGGAGATGATCGTTGAGCCAACAGCAATGGAAAGAACTTGCTTGGTTCCAATGTGTTGCACGTCCATAAATCATTGTTTGAGCTTCGTCGGCGTCACTTTGTGCGCCTGTAGTTGTTCCCTTTAAGGAAGTGCCTATAGCCATTGTTGGAGTACCTACTATCAACGTATCCTGATTTATCTCTAGTTTTTCTTCAAACGTTTGATTGTTTATTTTAATTGGTTATTGTATTGTGTCTTATCACTTATTGTATTTTTATTCTTTTGTGTATATATATAAAGAAATTTTTCGTAGGTTGTGTTTCCCTACTGTGATTGATGCTCGCGGCAAAGTGCCCCACACAGCTGTCAATTCTAGAAGCCTTTACCCATGAAACCTGGAGCAGCATAACAAATGCTTTCAATGATGCATAGAATTTCTCAATCACGTTATCCACGGAAAATCCAAAAGCTGCACAAAAAGAGAAACTCAACTCTACTCAACTACTTGAGGCCTACTACTCCTTGTTCGATACCTCAGAAATCCCCTACCAGCAACCCTTGATCGATCACCTATCATCAATCAATGATTTCAGATTGGCTAACAATGCACCAGCGCCCTCTTTTATTTATTTAATCATCCATTAACTCTTATTGGTTATTGGCATAATGACTTAACCAGAAAATCGGACTGATACCTTCATCGGCCAGGTCCTCACGTTTCAGACCATTTCACTCTCTCAAAATTAGAGGCGCTGTATAAATATAAGCGACCTATCCGCCACCAACTAATAAGCCACACCTCTCATGCTTGAGTCACGTCAGCTCCGCCAATCGAGCGTATACGCACACGACTCATGGCCGGAGAGTCATTAATGCATGGAGTCATGGAGTGCATCTTCCTCGATTGTACGCGCCTTGTTTTGAACTGCGTTATTTTCTCCTAGTATAGTATCCTCTGTAAATAAAAGTAATCCAAACCATTGGTTAGAAATAATGTTGGATTTTGCTAAAGTTTTCCATGCAGTTAGCAGATTTTCTTCTTGTTCTCGCAGCGTTGATATGTCGTTTGATGTTCCACACTGTACTTGAAAGAGCTATTTGGCCTGCTTTCTCTGTTATTAGGCCTGAGTTATTGTCAATTCGACTAATGAACCATTTATTTTCTACTGATAGTTCTATCTGAGCCCTAAAAGAAGAAGACCGTTAACGGTGGTAAGACTTCAAATATTTGGGATATTGGATCGGTAGCTCGCCTAAAATTTTATTTTTATTGTGCTGATGTTTTTTTTTTACGTCCGAAGGCCAAAAAAAGGAAGAAGGATTGGTTTACAAGGTGTTTAGAGTCCCTTATAATTGTTAGGCAGATATTTTTCCCGATGTTCTTTTTATTTTGTCAATGTGGGTTGTTTTTACGATGTCACCTTTTTTCAGTATTACGTGATGCCTTTTAAAATTCAGTATTGATTATCAAATTTTTTTTGTGGTTCTTTGAGCATGAATACCATTTCTTCCTCTCTAAAACGACATGTATTGATTTTAGGGTCTTAGTAATAATTAGACTTGTATTTGGCCTGCAAAACATGGAAGGCTGCCATAGTTTGCAATTTTTCAAGAGTATCTGGGAGATTCTTCACATATTCTGTTTTCTCTTTTTCTTATGTTTTCGAAGTTGCCCCCATGGGGTACGAGCTTTTCTGTCAAACATTAATTCAAACGGTATCAACCCCATGTTCTGTGGTATTGTATGCGAATTGATATGAGCTGATCCATCAGTCCCAATCTTTATGATTTTCATAAAGGGCCTTAATTCTTTATTTTTATGAGTTTCTTTATTCTATAACTGTATGTTGAATTCATTTTATACTACCATTAGACAGTTAATGGTACGCCGTAGTGTAATATTCAGCTATATGGAACAATTTTTCAAATTCTGTTAGTGATTTGTTCTTAAAGTAGGTACTATTATTTGAAAGTAGGTCATCAGGTGGACTGAAAAAATCTAAAACTTAGTTGAATAATATTCGATCCCTTTCTATGGCGTTAGATGATGTTGCTACCCCTAGGATGATGTATTTCAACAGCAGGTCCTGCACTAATAAAATCCATCCATATCCTTTTTCTGTAGCTTCAAGGGGGCCATAAAAGTCAATAAAAATTTTTTCAAAAGCATAAGACGGAGTATCCGTTATTACCATTGGTAGTCGAGTTTTCAATTTAACAAGTTTTTTTCTCTGACGTATACCGCATCTCATTACGAATTGTTTGACTTCTTGCCTCATGTTTCGTCAATAAAAGTCATGTAACTGTACAAGTTAGGAAGACAAACACTTTTGAGAAAAAGAAGGAAATTTATTTAACGAAGCGAAGATTAAGCGGTAGTTTACAGTAAGTTTTCCGTCGCGAAAGTGACGTTTTTGCTCTCTTTCGTTTTTAATTAACTACAAAACAAGTTGCCATGGCAACAAACTATCAAAAATAAAAAAATAACGCTTATGTTCGAATGTCTCGTGATGACCGTCCACGAGAGGGAAAGGAACCTCCTCTCTACCCTTACCCCTCTGGTCCCGTAAATTCACCGACAGAATGCTTCTGTGGTGTCAAATCGGCCCTAAACGACACCTCTTCTTCCGTCGTCAGGCACACAAACATCGACACAACGATCGTATCAACGACCGCTATGCTTGAGACATTCGATGAAGCACCTCCTCTCACAAGAAAAACTAAACACTTTTTTACTAAAGAGAAGGAGAGGAAAAACTTACAATTAGTTGCTTAAATTTAACCGACCCTGTCGGGAACAAGTCATTTGCAAGTCTTTTGTACGTCTTTTTGATTGCTCTATGTCCTCCTATTGTTGACTCGTGGTACTTTTTCATTAGTTAGTATCTTTTTTGACCAGTGATGTAGTAATATTTATTGAGAAATTACAGTTAGTGTGAACTCTATATTAAATATTTATATATTATCTATATTAAATAACGCTATTTTCGAAAAGTTCGGTATGAACCTCCTGTAACAATTCATAAAGTCAAGAAATTACTGAATTTTTTTAATATTCGTAGGAATTACATACTTTTTTACAGCTTCAACTTTTGCAGTTTTGGGTCTGTTCTGATTTTGCCATTGCCAATTATGTATCCCAATACTTTCGCTTCTCTCTTTTAGAACTGGCATTTCTTATGGCTCAATAGTGAGGCAAGCATCGCTAAGCTTCTTAAGTAACTTCCAGCAACGACTTTTGCGTTGACCTCTCTGCACGTATAATCATTATATCATCAAAGTATATTTTTAACTAGTGATCTTGTAAACCAGCTTACGCGAGGCTTATTGCCTTTAAGAATGTATCTGTTGTTTCCAAGCATCCATTGACATTCTTTTATATTGATAGTGGCTATCTAACCCTGAAAATACCGTTTTGTGTACACCACTTTTATCTGTATTAATCTGCAAAAAAATTCGCCTTAAGTCCATTACGGCAATGTACGTTGCATCTGCCAGTCGATCTATTGTCGATTAGCGATTGGCTCTGAAACTGCATAGAGTAGCAGGTTCCCACTAAGATTTCATCACTGTCTAAAATCTGTTACTACTCACCATTTCTTTTTACTATTAGATACAGGGTGTTTGGGTACTATCCCTATCTTTGAGAGATGTAGTGACTTGGAAAGTTCAATAATGTTGCTTTCTAACATATTCCAGATTTCAATCGATTCTCATTCGATCGATTAATTGCAATGGATACCTATGCCTCTTGACTCGTATGGGCGTATCCGTTGCTGTCTCTATGCGATGTCTCAGTATGTGCGTTGTCCCTAGTGGTTCACCTTCTAGGTCAAATACGTACGGAAAATCGTAAATTAATTCACGTGTTCGACTTATGTGCTGTTACACCCTGACATATCCACCAATTCCATAACTATATCACACTTTTATTATTTACTGTCCTGAGGGTCTTAATATTTACACTCTGTACGTTGTTTGTTCTGATAGGAGTATCTTTCAGTGGTTCTTTCCAAGATTCGAATATTCCATCGATAGACACGTTGCGTTGTCATCCTCGTTGACTCTTGGCTCATTAGTAAAAACCTGAGTAGCTTCATACTCAAAAAATTCTACTTGCTGTGCACTGACACTAACTCGATATTCGTTTGCATTGATGTATTCCGCAAATACATTATCATTGTGGTCAATTGCCACCAAGTAGCCAAAAAAAAAATTTTTCCCTAAATCTTGCAAGGGTAAAAATCTCACTTCATTAGACTCGTTATTTTTTCGAGAAATAGTGTCATAGGTAATATGTTTGGTGTGGGACGGTATAATGAATGTCTCCACATCTACAATCGGGAATTTACTCGTGTATACATAACGTGATCAGGCCATCCCTATGTATAAGAGAAAATACGTACACAGTTCAGTATTTTTTAATAAGTCTAAGGAAGCAAAAAAAATGTATTGATAAACAAATCAATACAATTTGTGAATTAAAAAGCTACTTATTGATATATGCATCGATATAACATGTATCATTAGAAAATATTAATGCACCTAATTTGTCTAGTTCCCTTAAAAATTACCTGTAAATAAAGTAAAAAGGGATGCAAGTTTGATGTTTTGAAATCGAAATTTTTGTTAATTAGGAAAGCATTTGAGAAGTCGTAATAAATTCCATTTTTAAAAGTAAGGTTTCAGTTTTACAAAATAACGAAATCAAATTAATGAAGGTCAAGTGTCTTTTTCATTTTGGCGCAGCATATATACACTCTTCGAATTAGACTTGCAGTATAAGACATTTAATCAATTACACATTAGCCAAATTAAACTTTGTGATTTCATGTGCAATAATATTACCATATGTACCATGGTTATAAATTTATAATATGACATGATGTTAAAGTATTTAACATGATATATTTTTTCTGTCTTTACAGGAATAACCTATAATTGTATTTACAAGTGTGTACATGTAATTACAGTACAAACATTGCAAGTCTAATACAAATGGTATACCACGTTGAAATGAAAAAAAAAAATTAACTTTAATGTAATATCAATTTTAAGATATTGTTTGATTCCAAGAACAGCTAATAATACAATAAATAATGACAAGTACTAAGGGCTATGCTGTTCAAATTGACTTTATTTTAAAAAACGACGTTTCGACTACTCCAAGGCAGTCCTTATCAAGTCACTAAAAATTAATATACAGCAATGGTAATATAAATATGTATATAAAGATGTACACAACAGAAAACGCACTAACAATGTATAAAAGTTTTATCTTTACTTACAATATTAAACAATAATCGCAGAGTGTCGTCAATGTGAGATGTTTATTCTACTCAACTGCGATATAGTACAATATATGGGAATTCTTTTTAAAGCTACGTGAGAACATGTGTGTGTAGTACTACAACAGTGGTGAACCTGGTGTAGTACAAAATCAGCGGTAATTTATGAAACTAAGTTTATTTTTACTTTAAAGAATCAAACTCAATATCAAGGAAAGTGGCCACTAACCGATAAAAAGAGATTGATGGATATAAATTGTTATGAATTATCAAATTATGAAAATTGTTATAAGTATTTGTTTATATAAAATTCAAAAACTGAGCTTAAACTTTGTGTATCTGTAACTTTGTTAACTGTATTATATTTTTTTATAAAAACCATTTCTGATATTAAACGCTTATAAAAATTTGGTTCATTATCTATAACTTTAAAATTATCAAAATCAAATGAGTGGCCATTGTCCTGTACATGATTGAAAATAGCTGATTCGTTCTTTTTACTTTTCACATCTCTCTTATGTTCATTTATTCTTTTTGATACGACTCGACTAGATTGACCAACATAACATTTATCACAATTTTTACATTTAATACAATAGACTGAACAAACTTTATCCTTATTTTTAATTGAGTCTTTTCCTAATTGGTTTAAAAATTTTTGTTTATTTACAGATTTAAAAATGGTTTTATAACTTACTTTATTTAATAAACTTTTGAAGTTACTATCACAATTTTTTATATACGGTAAAACAATATAGTTTTTGTTATCATCATTTAATTTTTTATTTGAATTATTATTATTATCATTTTTATTATTATAATATATAATTTTTTTTCTTCTCTCTGCGTGTTTTTTTATAAAATCGGGTGGGTAATTGTTTTCTTTCAAAATTTCATATACCTTTTTTAGGTTGTTATTGTGATAACAAGTGTCTGACAATTTAATTGCACGATCGACCAAAGAATAAATCACTCCAATTTTTTGTGACAATGGAGAGTGTGACCAATAATTCAAATGAAGGTTTGCATGTGTTGGTTTCTGAAANATTGTCACAAAAAATTGGAGTGATTTATTCTTTGGTCGATCGTGCAATTAAATTGTCAGACACTTGTTATCACAATAACAACCTAAAAAAGGTATATGAAATTTTGAAAGAAAACAATTACCCACCCGATTTTATAAAAAAACACGCAGAGAGAAGAAAAAAAATTATATATTATAATAATAAAAATGATAATAATAATAATTCAAATAAAAAATTAAATGATGATAACAAAAACTATATTGTTTTACCGTATATAAAAAATTGTGATAGTAACTTCAAAAGTTTATTAAATAAAGTAAGTTATAAAACCATTTTTAAATCTGTAAATAAACAAAAATTTTTAAACCAATTAGGAAAAGACTCAATTAAAAATAAGGATAAAGTTTGTTCAGTCTATTGTATTAAATGTAAAAATTGTGATAAATGTTATGTTGGTCAATCTAGTCGAGTCGTATCAAAAAGAATAAATGAACATAAGAGAGATGTGAAAAGTAAAAAGAACGAATCAGCTATTTTCAATCATGTACAGGACAATGGCCACTCATTTGATTTTGATAATTTTAAAGTTATAGATAATGAACCAAATTTTTATAAGCGTTTAATATCAGAAATGGTTTTTATAAAAAAATATAATACAGTTAACAAAGTTACAGATACACAAAGTTTAAGCTCAGTTTTTGAATTTTATATAAACAAATACTTATAACAATTTTCATAATTTGATAATTCATAACAATTTATATCCATCAATCTCTTTTTATCGGTTAGTGGCCACTTTCCTTGATATTGAGTTTGATTCTTTAAAGTAAAAATAAACTTAGTTTCATAAATTACCGCTGATTTTGTACTACACCAGGTTCACCACTGTTGTAGTACTACACACACATGTTCTCACGTAGCTTTAAAAAGAATTCCCATATATTGTACTATATCGCAGTTGAGTAGAATAAACATCTCACATTGACGACACTCTGCGATTATTGTTTAATATTGTAAGTAAAGATAAAACTTTTATACATTGTTAGTGCGTTTTCTGTTGTGTACATCTTTATATACATATTTATATTACCATTGCTGTATATTAATTTTTAGTGACTTGATAAGGACTGCCTTGGAGTAGTCGAAACGTCGTTTTTTAAAATAAAGTCAATTTGAACAGCATAGCCCTTAGTACTTGTCATTATTTATTGTAATATCAATTTTGTTATTTTGAGGCTAAATCCTTATTTTCAAAAATACAGTTGTTTGCCACTTTCAAAAAACTCTCAAAATTAGTAAGAGTTTTGAATTTTTAAATACAATTAAACTTGCCTAACCTTTTATTTTGATTATTAAAAAATCATTTTTAAAGAGATTAAAATTATGGTAATCAACTAAAAACACGAAATGTGATAATTAATGATCAATTTCGGAATTCGGTTTAGATCCATATACTTTTTTTCACCAGTATGTGTGTACAATATGCAAGGTTACTACCTGAAGCCATTAAAAGAGAGAATTAGTGTTTCGATAGGTATTATAATACAAAGATCATACGTATTGTCATTGTTTTGAGGTTGAACTTCATTTTACAAAATAATTTTTTTTTTTAATTTCAATGACTATTTTAATTAAAATTAGTCAACGTTTTCTTACTTACCTGCGAAAAGCATCGAGACGAATTCGGCTCATTCAGTTATTGTAGGGTGATATATTACTCGTTAACATACCAAATTTAGATCTTTCGATAATGCATAATAACGATCGAAATACGCGATTGTTGCGAGATTCCTGTACATTTGCGCCCAAATCTCGATTGACATTTTCTTACCAAAGTCACAAGCCCTTGTGGCTGTTTTATACCTGGAGACCTGGAGGCACACTTTTTTTATCATATTGAGCCAAAATAAAATTGCCGATAATTTTTTTTTTTACATTAAGTGCAATTTATAGAAGGTAATTGAAAAAAAAAAAAAAAAAAAATTTTGCAAATACTAACAAAAAAAAGTTTCTGTACAAGTTGTAATGCTTCTTTTCCAGTAATTATATGATAAATAATGCATTATTACATTTCAAGCCCAACTTTATATTGCAAACAAAAATATCCGGCCTCAAGTATGTTGACGTTAGAGGAAATGTACCTACGTACCTACCTGTCCCCATAAGTAAACAAACATAAAAATATGCTCAACGAACGAATCAAATGAATGCTCAATTTTTCCGAGTAGGTGTAATATGTATACGTATACATAATTATATCTGTCATCAACCGTAATCAGCGGTATTTATAACCTAAGTTTCATGTAAAGGCTTTGAAAGGCTTTCGACCAAAAAATAATAACTAGAATCCATCGAGACGTTGACGCGAGCGACATAAAAGAAGATGGCATTTTTTCAACTAATGCTCAAAGCCAACAAACTCCAAAGAGTAAGGCGCACGTACCACGATGAGAAACTGCGCTCGATCGAAGTATCAAAGGGCGAGAAGCCGCGCTACACGTTGGGTCAAAAAATACGCCACCAGAGAGTCCTGTGCGTAAAATTCATGTCCAAGGGAATTCCCTATTTCTGGATATCGATTAAATAAAACAGAGGAAAATCCAACAGGTTGAGACGCAACGTACGGAGGGTGGTGAGAAAACTGGCTTGCTGCCCGGAAAGCTCGTGGGTGTATCAGAAGGCGGTTCTACTGCGAACCGAGGGTACAGTGGAAAACTACGTATTCAAGAGCATTTTCGGCTTTCTCGGCGGGGTCGTCCTCACCTACGTCTTCTTCGTCTTCTTCGTCTTCCAGCTCCACTTGTCCCTTACCATAGCCACTCTCCTGTGCTCCCTCCTCGGTTTACTGTTCACCATCGGCTTAGCCTTTTTCCCCTACGTAAGGTACAAACAACTCACCCACTATCACATACGACCACGCAAGTATGGATTGTACAAATACCACGTACACGTATTATTTAACGAAAGCCCCATTAATTTTTTTTTGTTTTCATATCCACGCGTAGGTGCATTATCCTCCTCTTCTTGCCGCAGTTCTTCTCGAAACGCGGGCGCCAGGCTCTGATGGCCTACGCCTTCATCTTGACCCTCGCTGGTCCAGCGAGAAATACCCTGCACAACTTGGGCGCCCTCTCCGAGTCGCTGGCCTGTGTACAGGTAAAATGCCCTGGCAAAGTGACGTTTGACACGAGTGTCGCTCATTTCGGTCCCCGGTCCCCAAAACAGGAGCAGTTGAAGGACGCCGTGAGGTCCGTGATTGAGCTGGTGAAGCACCCGTTCTACGCCCTCAGGCAGTCCCTCGTCCAGATCGTCAGGTCGATCAAGGCAGTCGCGAGAAAGATTAGGCGGATGCTGGTGGCGACGAAGAGACTCGTCATGAGCATTCGTAGGTCGATCGGCTCTTAATCTGAAATTCACGGTGTAGTAACCCCGAGGGTACCTCCCCCCCCCCCCGTTGCAGTGCAGGTGATCGAGTCGGCGTTCGAGTGGTTGGCCAGCGTGGTCTCGCTGTGCAACAAGGAGTTCGGCACGCCGTACGAGAGGTGCCAGGCCATGTTCCAGAGGGCCCTCGAAGACTGCCGGTGGCGTCTGGGGGACAATTTCGGCAAGATGTGCGTCGTTACTGGCGCCGCGCGGGTCGTCTGTCTGCCCCTGAAACCCCTCGATGTCATCTGCGGCCTCGTCTCTTACGTGTCCGACGCCATTGTCGCCGAGGTCAAGCAAAGTGGGTCCAGCTATAATATATTAACGACAAATATCACATTGTAGACACGGTACACATCTCGTTTGCCCCTTTTTGAATGTTGTTGCCCACAATTCATTTATCCACGTTTCTACTAGGCCGTACAATTTTTTAGCTTGAAATGTCTGTGACTAGAACCGAGTAAGGCTTGCGTGAAAATTTTATACGATGATTATACACCCAAATCCAACTGTTGAAAAATAAAATACGGAATCTGTACTGAATATCAGGTGCATCAAAAACTTTTTTCTAGAATCAACCGAAGCTTATTGCTAAATCTTTGGCTACCAGTTCATCATGTAATGATCGTCAAAACAGCATTAAACGCATTAAAAAATACTAGAACCACTGTTGACTTTGTTAAACTTCGATCTTGCAGTTCTTGCTTGATTTATTGAACACAGTTTTTGCTATTACTGTTGAAAATTGCATCTTTTGAACTTTTGGAAACCATTGAAAACGATAACTATTCAACATCTCGAACGAAATAAGTGTCGTACAAAGTTCGATTTGGTTCAAATCGGTAACTATTTTAAACAATAAGTTAAAAATTAATAAACAAATTGGTTTATAAAGTCTAGATTTGAGACAACTAGTAAAAATTATTATTCACAATTTTCTGTCGCAAATTATTATTGAAACGTCTTAATACTTATTATTAGTTATCATTTTTTGTTTTGTTTACGAGATTGATTGGTAAGTGCCCGCAAAAATTATTTTTTTTTTATCTGATATACAATACAGTACAATGAAAATAATCTGTTACTCGCAGCAGTTATTAATAACTATTAGTTTTTGAGAAATTTCAAACATCAAGTATCAAGTAGTGACAATTAACAATTAATTATTATTATTCTCTATGTTTCTTAAATGTTATTTATGACAAAAAAAATAACGACGACTGATAATAAAAAATAATATTACTTATAAAATATTATTACTTGTCTGAAATCTGGACTCGAACTAGAATGATAAAAGCTTTTTATTTTGAATGAATATTCCTTCGTATGTACCCAATGACTTTTCATTATTACTGCAGAGTTGAGGGCCTTCAGCCGGGGTATGAGGGCCATGTTCTTTGTGAGGATCAGGTTCAAGCACGAGTACCACATGGAGACAAACAAAAGCCGTAACCTCGGGGAAATATCCGCCGAAATATCGTCCGAAATCAAGTCAAGGACTCGCCGTTTTCTAGGGATCTTCGGCTGGGCCGGTTTACTTGCCTGCTTCTTCTTCTTTTTCCTCGTGTTGCGGTATACCTATTATACACATATAGATTGAGCTTCACCTTGAACGACGAAGAGGGTCCTCCGCGTCGACAATCATCTCCCTGACACGTAATCTTGTATTATTTTGTCACAGAGTCATTCACTACCGATACAAGTGGCTGACGAGTGATCGTTTCGACAACCACTACCTGACCGGCCACATGCGTGACATTGACCTGAGGCGCGCGCGCCAAGACAAAGAGACCTTGTTTCCCCTAAACTGGCGAGAACGCGCCAAGTACATAAAACCGACTTCCATCCTGTTGGCCCGATCTGAGAGAACGAGGCTGGCCAAATCGGCAGTGTTCTTGGCGCTAGCCTGCGTCAAGCTCGCGGTCTACTTGGCCATAGATTACTGCCTCTTCTGGACCCTCGACACAATCAGGTACCACGGCAAGATGAGCCTGCTCCGGCCGCGAGAGCGCCAGCGCCAAGCTTTCGCGGCATCCTCCGTCCAGGTCAAGGGCACCGGCTTCCTGGCCGAGCTGTTCCGTGGCATCGCCGGGGCGTTTTCACCCTACGGTCGCGCCAACACCCAAGTGGAGGACTCCGCTTGCCTGCCCGAGCCCAGACCTCCCGACTACGACGGGTACGCCCGAATAGCCACCGTGGCTCTTCTCTGCTGGGTCATGGCGTTCTTTGAGCCCTACGGACTGAGGTTGCGCCACGCGGTGCTCAGCCAGTACTACCCCGACAGGGCGAAGCAGCGCGCCGTCTGGCTGTACAACCGGATCCTCAGGTCCCGCGGCTCTTTCCTCAAATTTGCCAGGCGGCAGCTGCGTCGCAAACTTGGCACTGCCTTTCACGCCGATGTCGTGGGTATCGAGCAGGTGACCCTGCGGGAACGGCTTCGGGCTGTTTTTCCCTTCCTGGACAAGTTGCTGGGCCCACCGCGATCGGGTGGACGTGCTTGTGTACTTTGCGGCCAGCCCGAGCGGTCGTCCTTGGCACCCCACGTGGCTTGCCCTACCCCTGGGTGCGCGGGTCTCTACTGTCCCCAGTGTTTCCAGGACCTGGGCAAGCTCTGCACGGTATGCCTATCGCCCCTGGACTACGGGGACCTCACGGACATCAGCGAGGAAAAGTGAGTCCTTGTGTAACTGTGGATTCCAAACTGGGTATACTGTACCATTGTGCGATTCGTGCAAATATGGAATCACAACTATTTCCTGCATACTAATTCCCTGCTAATGATCGATCAATGGTCAAAGTGGTTTGGTTTACCCACCTCAAAGTAATGACGTACCTTTGTTACGTAATAAAATTACTTACGTCATGCAATAATGCGAATCTTGTGACATGTTTTCATAAAATCTGACGATACTCGGGAAAAAATTAACAGCTAAAAAGTATGGCTTAAAATTTAACTCATAATTCAGATTTATGACGTGTATTTTTATCTATGTTCAGGTAAATTTTCAACCGAAAATACAGATATACAAGTATGTTCGGGCACCCGGTAAAAAAATTGTATTTGCTTACACGTTAATGCTGTACACAAAATAAGCGACCTCTCTAAATGTTACCATGCTGATAATTCAGCCAATTTATTATAATTTTCAGAAGTAAAAATATTTTTTTTTAAATTAAATAGCATGTAAATAAGTTCAGTTCCCCACTTTAGGTGTTACAATTTGCATGATAATACCTTCCAAGACCACTAACTGTGTGTACGTTATCGTGTAAGCAATTAAAATTTTTTTACTGGCTGCACGTACATACATTCTCAGTTAAAAATACAGCTGAAAAGTAAAGTTTAAAGTGTAGTTGAATATAGATAAAAACACATCGTACAGCTAGATATTTAGCCACATTTTTAGCTACAATTATGAGCTATATTTCAGCTATTTATTTTTTTGCGAGTATTGTTAAGTGATAAAATTAGATCATGAAATAGATTGTTCTATATGTTTATTTGTTTGTTACACACGTAGCAAAATTAATGGTAGTTTTCCTACGAGTTTGAAAAGTCTCTGTTTGCGAACCGAGACGTTTGTGGCCCGAGCCGAAGGCGAGGTCCGTAACGAGGTTCGTAAAGGAGACTTTTCGAACGAGTTCCGGAAAACTGATTTTTCGCCCGAGGAAGTACCAGCCTCCCAAAACCACCCGAGGGTGGAAAATATTATTATTTACGTTTTTGGTAGTTTTCGTCAGATAAGAGCCATCGCATCCAGGGCTATTTTGCGTGGTAACCGTGGAGCGATGGCGCTTATGTGGTGAATATTATTTTTCCTACCGAGGGCACACCAGCCTCTCAGAAATACTTGAGGTAGGAAAATATGTTTTTCTTGCCATGGGCACAAAGTGCATCTAGCGCTATGTGCCCTTGGGCCACACTTTCTGCCCTTGTAATCATTTGAGCCCACGGGCAGAAAAGTTTTTCAGGCCCAAAGTACTTCTTTGCTCTAAGGCCGAAAGTGATTTACTGGGCGCAAAGTGAGGCCACGGGTGCAAATGGTAGTTTTCCTACGAGTTTGAAAAGTCTCTGTTTGCGAACCGAGAGGTTTGCGGCCCGAGCCGAAGGCGAGGGACGTAACGAGGTTCGTAAAGGAGACTTTTCGAACGAGTTCCGGAAAACTGCTTTTTCGCCCGAGGAAGTACCAGCCTCCCAAAACCACCCGAGGGCGGAAAACTGTTTTTTCGCCCGAGGAAGTACCAGCCTCCCAAAACCACCCGAGGGCGGAAATGATACATTACGTCACTAGGGAACAAAGTACAGGTTGTTGTGTGTTGGTGCCCGAGCCGTGTATAATGTTTTTTTTACCACGAACACAAAGTGCAATTTCGCTCCCGTGGGCACACTTTGCGCCCAGTAAATCACTTTCAGCCCTAGAGCAAAAAAGTACTTTGGGCCTGAAAAATTTTTCTGCTCGTGGGCTCAAAGTGATTATAAGGGCACAAAGTGTGGCCCAAGGGTGCAAAGCGGTAGATGCACTTTGTGCCCATGGTAAGAAAATTTTACTTTGCGCCCTCGGTAAAAAAACACATTATACATGACTCGGGCACCAACATACAACAACCACGCCCTTCAGGCCCTAATGTTTGTACTTTGTGCCCTAGTGACGTAATTTACATACCATACATTTTATAATGTGTAACATAATAATGGGATTTTGTCACGTTTTATCAAATATGTTACACGTTTTACGCCATTGTATTACGTAATAAAGATGAGTCATTCTTTTCTGGAGGGTGTTTTAACTAGAGTTGAGTTTAATGCAAATGACTAGCATTTTTGTTAACAGAATTACGTTTATAATTTCTGATGATTCGATGTTTGCATTGTACATAGTGATTCCCTTTTTACTGGTCAGAGACTCCTCCGAGGAGGAATTGGACATGTCACATCTGAAGAAAAAAATGGAAGCGCTGAGGGCCAAGGCTAAGGAGGGAAAAGTTGAAGGAGAAAAGGAAATCACAAAAGAAGAAGCCAAAAAGAAAGATGAACCCGTGGCTGATGGTTCGGATGATGAGTCATCGAAATACAGCTACAGTCAGTTCAATCGGTGATAAAATTTTGTTTTTACATAATGGCCATTGTCATATGATTATGAAACTGGATAGGTTACCAAGACGAATCAGCAGACGAAAGCGTGTCACTGCCTTACAGATCTCCTTTTCGAGACGTCGAAGCTCAACAGATTCGCGATGACGTGACAATGCAGGTGAATATTCCGTGTGGAGTATAACCACTTTGACACGTATGTATTGGCCGGGTGTAAGTAAAGTGCTGCCCTCACTTGGGTCTCCAAGCTCACGTAAATTCTTAGAGAGAAAAAATTAGCTCGGTGACCGCCACTACCGAACTTGGGCCTCCATTATAGAATTGGCATTTCCATAAAACTGCGTGTTAAAATGACTGGTGGCGCCAGCCCTCCCCTCCAACGACTTGCACCCGGCCAATAGAAAAATTTCATCATCATTTCTATTGTAAGATAAGTATTCGTAAATCAGGATTTGGTTGTAAATTGAATGTACTCACATGAAATTCTTACATTTTATAAACTCAAAACGTCATCGACAGTGAATACCTGAATAAAAATACCAAAATTTTGTTATGAGAATTACTGTTTGAAAACAATCCAAAGATTTTTAGCGAACCTTCATGCGAGGAGGAATCGTCAAACGGCAGAGTTCGGATGTTCTGTTTTGGTCTTGGTAGGAAAAGAAAACGGAAAAAGCGTTCGGTCCAGGGAGAAGATGAAAAGTCGGACTCTACGTCTGTTGCCGATACAGAGTCTTGGACTACGGAAGAAGTCGAAGATGAAGAAGAGGAAGGAGTCTTGGAGATCGAAATCGAGGACTTTGACGAGCAAAAGCATTCTGACGACGAGCTGTTGCCTAAAACTTGTGGCAAAAAAAGACGGCACAAAAAAAGAAACAAACTCATGCATCTGTTTTCTTCATTAGGAAAGGTTTTTTCTTTTAAGAAGGTAGTTGAAAGCAATTTAAATTAACACAAAAGCAGAACAGTCGATAAAAAATTGTCATAAAAATATGTTGCAGAAACAAAAAAAGGCAAAAAGTTTTTGGTACAAGAATCGAAAAGATTCCATTAACGCCTGCTACGACACGGAACACTCGTCCTCCTCGATTTTGTCCAACACATGTGATGAAAATCTTGATCTCTTACCTTTGCAAAGAATTGAAAAAAGAGATAAGTCTACTTTGAGAAAGAGAAACAGTGGCGGCGCTGCAAAAGTTCCTGAGATAGAGCGAGAAAATTCTTTCAAGAAAGAACCTGTGCAAAAAAAGGAAAAACCAAGCCATGAGAAGTACCGTTATCCACATGAAGTCAAGTTTGAAATAAAAGAATTACCAAAGTATACTCAAATTTTATTTATGAAGACAAGGCAAAAAAAATGAAATGAACGTCTATAAATTGATACAAAGTACATGAAAGATATGAATCGTTTGAAGGCACTTACAGTCGGTGTGTGAAGAAGTGAAGTACTTTGAGGTTGACGAGAGTAGTAACTCCTGGTATTCTCCGCGGGAAAAGATTCGATGTCAGGTTGACAACAGCACGCTCACCGACTCGGGATCGTCCGTTGACAGTGATTCCTCTCGCGAAAGACTGAGTTCGTCCAGCAACGCTGATAATGTAATTTTTAGAAAATATTAATTTTTAAGTTGAATTTTTTAATAATGTGCTCGCCAGTTTTGCATTTCAGAGCTTTTTTTTTTTTTTTTTTTTTTTCTCTTTTTTTAGCTTTTTATTCCTGAAATCGTATTTTTGTAGTCTAAAACCTAGATTTTTGCATGACCAATCCTACAATTTTAAATATACTTCAGTACCTATGATTTATCTGAGTGATTCTCATATTTAGAGATACGTTAGTATTCTAGATTTCAGACTGCAACAAAATGATTTATGGTATAGAGACCGTAAATATAAGTGAACGGGATTGGGTGCATCAACCTCCAAAATATGATCTACTCTATATAGATAAAATGACATTTTTTCTTATTTTTTATTCTTAAGTAATGTTGACACGAGCCAAACCTAAAATTTACTGTGTAAAATTACTGCCGAATTTCACGTCAAATCTGTAAATACAATACTATTGAAGGTAATTGAAAATATTTCTGCGATAAAATAATTATTTGCGTACCAGGTGGTGCATTGTCACCAGAGCAAACATCAGGACTCTTTGTCCTTGCTCTGGCTGAATGCGCACCAGGCATAAAAATAATTTTTCCTACTAATTGAACGTACAAAAATAAGGAAAAAAAAAAAACGATCAAAGTAAGACATAGTACATTTCGTACCATCGGCGCGAGGTATAACTCACGCGCTCGAAAGGCGGGATTGTTATAGGTTTGCGCTCGAGTCACTAACGACATTTTTCTTTTGGCGAGCATTTTGCGTCCATGGGTACACTTTGCGCACACCAAGGGCCGAAATAAAGTCCAGATTGTTAAAATAAAAAAAAAAAATTACGTTTTGATAGTGCATTGCAAGTCTGTACATTTAATCCCTTAAATTTAGAAAGTAATTGATGCTCAAGTATCCTTATCTGACTCTTTCAGGATTCATATATTTACACGTCCGATAATAACGAAAAATGTTACGAGACCCACAGTTCGAGTTCGGACACTTTTTTACCGTCAGAGGTACTGGAGTTATCTGAAAATTCAAGTGACTTTTTGGGTAATCATTAACTTGCGTTTATCCTTGTTCATATTTACTGACAAAACATCAAATTTTATGTTTTCTTCGATATTGTAGTAGAAGACAAGAAGACAGTTTGGTTTGATAACGACAAAGTGTCTAATAAGCTTGGAGAGGACAAGATAGATGAGGATAGCAATGAAAAAGGTACACAATGCAGTAAGAAAATCATTGACCGGAGAAAAAAGTTTCGCTTACCTATGCCGGCCGAAGATACGTATGCCACAGACAATTCGTGGCGTAATCGAGAAAAAATAAAAACAGACCGAAACGAACGAGACAGCAAAACATCTCGGGACTGTAAGATATTAAGGGACAAAACGGATGATTTGAAAAAGGACAAGGTAGAGAAAGAGACTGCAAATGCAAAAAAGAAGATGTCGTCTGATTACGATAACGACAGCATCGTCGAAAAAATCGACAAATCAATCGGTGTTCAGGAAGCAGATATAGAAAAAAGTTTAAGGGGAGCTGACGAGAAGACCTTCACGATAAGGTAATAAGTGTTGAATTTTTTCAATGAATTTCCTTGCAGTTTCACAGCACGCTGCAAGAATTTACTTTTAAAAAGGGGATCAAGCACTTTGGGTCGTTTATACATATAGTCGAAGAATTGTCATTTTACAATAATATAAATGTAAATTGGCACTGAGATAATTTTTGAAGTTATACTTCTACTGGTGCGTTATGCGCGAGAGTAAATCAACGATTTCAAATTTTGACCTTGAGAAAAAATGTAATGGAAGTGGATTTTGCTTGATTCTCCCCCTTCACCTCGACCCCTGTGACGTACTTCCGGTCCCCTTCGCACGACACATCACACCAAACATTTTGAATTTTATAAATTTTGTTTCTTTTCGATTTAACCAATTCTAAAAAAAAAAAAAAAAAAAAA
>NW_019379641.1:356755-367796 GCF_000648655.2 Copidosoma floridanum
TCCTTGAAGCGTAGTAAGACGTGCTCTATTTTTTGTTCAACTAGACGAGTTGTAAAGCTTTTCGGTTGGCTAAAAGATACCGTGATGGTCTTCGTTGGATAGCAGTTAGTAGTGATATTTTTTGTTTAACTCTACGAACTGTGATATATTTCGTAAGAGTGTTGCTATCCGTGATAGTTTTCGTTAGAGCGTAGTAAGTCTTGATATTTTTCGTTAGACTTTAGGAGGTGTGATTTTCTTCGTCGGAGTATAGTAAGCCGTGATTGTTTTCGTCATATTGCACTTAGCTGTGATATTTTTCGTCCAACTACGCATACTATGCTTTCTTTCGTAAGAGTGTTGCTATGCGTGATTGTCTTCGGCGGAGCGCGAGTGTGTAAGTTAGTCTTCATCAGACTTCGTAAACCGTCATAGCCTTCGTGAGAAACCTGAAGTTGGTATTTTTTTCGTTTAACTAAATGAGATGTGTTTTTCTTTGTCGAAGCCAAATTTACTGTGATTCTTTTCGTACGAGCCGTCGATATATAGACTGTACGTAAAGTAACCTTCCTTCGTTGCAGAAAATAAAACCTACGGTAGGGAGAACAGCGCGAAAATTCGAATCACAGCATCACAGGATCATGTATCCTGCTTAATTTTTTCGGTCATAATACAGCTAAAGATTACTTTGAATTATACTGATGAAACACCGTTTCGATCGACGACCTATAAGAAAGAAAACAAAATGAAACTGCTTAAATGGGTGTAAAAGTATTGTAAGTAAAATTAATAACAATTAAGGCGTTCAAACGTCATTTGCGATAAAAACAAATACGTTATCTGATTTTATCTCGTCGAGCTACCCCAAATCGATTGGTTATAACTTTTTGTGTGACCACGGGAACCCGAGATATCAACATTTTTTCCAGCTCGCACGATTTGAAACGTCCGTGCTCATTTCTCGTAGCATCTGATGCCAGTTATCTCTACCCTACCGACTGAATTGTCGTAGTCATAAACATTGCTTTTACTACAAAATGTATCACTAAAACAATACGAAATATTTTTTTACTGAAAATTTAACTATTAAACTGTATTCTCTGAAAATTTCAGCCCCATAGGTTGTAAAATGCAGCGACAGGAAATTTAAAAAAAAAAAAAATTTTCTTGGCTCCTATTGGTTGTAGAACACTCTTTTTTTTTTAAACATTTAGAGAAAAATTGTGCCTTTATAATGAAAAAAGTTTCGAAACGATTCGCTTAATATTTGTTGAGTTATTCCATTTTGCAGGTAAGCACTTTTTTGCAATCAATTTTGCGAGGTCCCTGTTGGAAGAATCAATAAGCCATAAAACCAAACTGAAAGTACAACTCTTAAGAAAGAAAATGAGCCCAAATAGAACATTCAACGACTTGCAAAAGTTGTAGAAATTAATTTGCAAAAAAGTGATTTTTTAATAAACAAATGGATTTTTGCTAAAAACATGCAACCAAAAAATTCAAAAAAAAAACTACATATACTATACGTCATAAACAATAGTCCATACAATTTTCAGATGTCTACATTACAAACTGTTTGTTTAAACAATCAAACAAAAAACAGCGATTTTGAACTGTTTTTTGTAATTTATAAAAAAAATCCGAAATGAATTTTAACGCAACAGGCCTCATTTTGTAGATATTTAAAATGCCTACAACTTTTGTATAAGACATTTCTTTATAAAATGTAAGGGAAATTTCATAGAAGCAAAAACAAGTTTTTCGGTCCTTGAGCAGCTCATAAAAAAAAAAAAGAAAAAACTAGCTATTGGAATTTAGATACGTTATTTCTAAACATCATAACGAAGACCATTATTCTGAGATATCATGGTTGGCATTTATTTGATGCGAAACCCCCCTATTAATTGGTCTATATCTCGAGTGGATCTCATTCTTCTTTCGGTTGAGTTTATTATTCTCGAGCTCGCATAGCTCAAAAAAGTTGATCCTGAATTAGTAGACCTGCTTAAAGATCCGGTAAAGCACTCGCTTCAGTTTAAGGCTATTGAATGGAGCCAGGTACATCATAAAATTTACTATGACATCTCTGGTAATATTTTACGTCCATATGTGCCTGAACCTCTTCGTAGACGCGTTTCCGAATTATTCCATATGCCTGCCCATCCAAGTACCAAGGTGATAGACACTATCATCAGTCAGAGATATGTCTGGCCCTTGATGCATCGTGATATTAAGGCCTGGTGCAAGTCCTGTATAGACTGTCAGATTTCTAAGGTCTCCCGGCATGTTACAAATAACCCCGCCCAGTTCATTGCTTCTGAGGGTAGGTTTTCAGAAATCCATATGGATATTGTGGGTCCCTTATCTAATTGTGATGGTTATTATTATCTTTTAACTGTGATGGATCGGTTTTTGCGTTGGCCTGAGGTGGTTCCGTTAAAAGATACTTGCGCTCTTTCAGTCAGCCGAGCTTTTTATGACACTTGGGTAGCTCGTTTTGGCGCTCCTTGGGTAATCATTACAGATCAATTAGGGAGCCCAGTTTGAATCTCAGGTGTTCAAAGCTATATTAAGTCTGATTGGTACTCAGTGGGTCAGGACGGTTTCATATCATCCTGCTTCTAACGGCCTCATTGAGCGCTAGCATCGTGATCTTAAAAAGGCGCTGATGTGCCATAACAATTGTGATTGGCTGCGCCAACTCTCTACTGTGTTCTTGGGTTTAAGGACTGCGGTGCGTTTGGATACGGGTGGGTCCCCTGCAGAATTTTTGTATGGAACAACTCTACGCGTACCTGGTGAATTTTGCTTGCCTGATCATTTCAATCTAAATCCTAATCGGCATTTAAAGTACCTGTAGAGTAAATATATTAATTATTAAAATATGACTCATTATTTTTCTCAAAAAATCGTTNATAAATATTTATTTACTCATAATTAGTTTGTTACTTTTACAATTAATAAACAATTGTTAATACAATTTTTTTTCCAAATTTTTTGTACCGTACAATACAACAATTAATTTTTACTGTGTTTTAATCTTTCACAATTTTTTCATTCGTGATTGAGGTGATTTTTTGACTTAAGAACGTTCTTCACATATAGTTACCGGGGAAAAAGTTCAGAGAAGTGTGAGGAACGCTAATGTGTGCAGCAAAGCTGGCAATTGTTTTTCTCATGTGGATGTATTTACATACGCATATTTGATCCCCTCTTTCTAAATTTATTTGAAATCCAACTTGTGGATCTATTTGAAAATTTGATAGGTTTATCTAAAAGTAATCTTTTGTACCAAATAAATTGGAAGATTTTTACAGATCATATAAATACAATTTTACGTAATTTTTTCATACGGTTGCATGTTAGATTGCAATTTTTTAAAATTAAACATCTGCAATTTTTTGGGGTATTTCTTAAGCTATTTTGAGTGTACGTTTGACGTTTGAATAATATCTGTCAAAAAAACCTGTGTGATGAATGTCTTGAAGGGATATTCACTAGTATGTAATACTATACTTTATTGAAGAAAGTGGTACTGCAGGATGGTTTTTCTTAATTTTTTAGATACAATTATATTTTGAGTATTTAATATATGGACTAGTCATGAGTGGGTGAGAGTATGTGTCAGGTGTGAGCGTGACGTTAGAGATGTAATCAACACGTGTTGCCATGGCTTTAGTTTAAACTTTTTTTATCCACGTAATAAATAATTATTAATTTATTAAATATTACAATATTAATTAAAACCAGACCCCGTTATCGTATATATATACTTATTCCAACGATAATTGCACTACCTTCGTACACAATATTGTTTCATAAAAAGTACTTTTA
Source organism: Copidosoma floridanum (assembly GCF_000648655.2). The sequence continues at coordinate 360,569 of NW_019379641.1, forward strand.
TACTCAGAATTATATTGTTTGCCATATAATATTATAGAAGTATAACTTCTTACTTGGGTACCTAAGCATCCACTGTCTACTGGTTTTTTTGTTTGTTTTTGTTTCTAATAAATCTAATAAGCAAGATTTTAAGACTACTGTTGCCGAAAATAATTTATTTTTGATACCAAATCACGCAAATATGTTTAATGAAGGTCAGTTTTTAAACTTTTATACTAACGAAATCATTACATGCTGGTTTTTAAGATGTTCACAGGAAGATTTATTTTTTTTTTATTATAATCTACTGGTTAAATACTATCGCATATTGATTTTTTGTCAGGTTCTGTCAAAAAAAAAAATCAGCCGTTATTAAAGAATTATTATCATATCCAACCAGAAAACTATGGTAATAATAAAAGTTTCATAGTTTGTACGTAGTACTTAACGTTTCAGAAGCGTATATTCCAAAATTCAAATACGTTTCGCACGAAATTTTTTTTCAAATAGTTTATTATTATTTGTACTTTTCAAGGGTTATGGCACGACTAAAACGTTCGATAATGATTTTGTTTTGCTTTAAAAATTTTGATAATAAGTATGTAAGTTTCAAAAGCGTTTTAGATACGTTCTTTGTTGGGATCGTGAAAATCGTGAAATCGGCCCCATAGCACTAGCGCCACTGTCCTATATTTTTCTCCATAAAGTGGTGAGTTTCAAAGGCTCGTGACTGTCAGCGCCAGTAGCGCCACCAGCTTTCCTATCCTTACATACTGTGGCGTGATTTCGAAGTTTCGAGAGACGGCTCTCAAGGGCCGATCCCAATTACCAACCTATGCTCTGTCTGATTTTAGCTTCTAATATTCAAAGAATTTATAGACACTTTAGAAACATTATGGTCTTGCTGTGCGAAACGTTTCTCAGTTTCAAAATGTGAATTTCGAAAAAGTTTTTGAAACATGCGGTTTATTTCTTTTAGTTAATGTTGTTAGCATGCCAATCTACATTTATCTTGATGCCAATCAAAATCTTAAAACTTTAGGTATAAATGTGTAAAGTTTTGTTGTGAATTGGTAAAACTTTTTTTTGTGCTTGATGCCCCCTCAAGTATATTTATGCTGTATTGATCCTACGCTGTAGTAATACACAATGTTTTATTTGAAACAGTGATGCACGGAAGATGCTTGAATTGAAAAAAAATAGTGAAAAAAAATCGATTAATGAAACAATCAGTACATTGAGAATCCAAAAAACAGATCATCCAGCTACAAGAGATCAAGGAACTTACGTTCGTCTAAAGACTCTGAAGTTCAAGAGAGTAGAAACCAATAGTAAATGAACTTGAGACTTAATTCAGAAAATTGTTATTCGTTACGAATTTATGGTTTCATCATTATGAAACTTAACAATAATATTTATATGTATGGTATGATTCGTTGATAAGACAACTTTGACGAAAGCATACCTTTATAAGTTCCCTTAAAATAAGTTATATCTAATAAAAATTATGTAAATTAACATTCTTGTGCAGAGACGTAGTCTAAATATTTCAAAATACTGAGGGTCGTTTTAGATGTAGTCTGGGGGAGTAGGTCCCAGACTAGCTTGAAGCTCATAAGAGTGAGAGAGAGGTTCATCACGAGACCACATCTAACCTCTTTCTCTCTCTCTTGTTCACTCTCAGACTCCATCTAAACGTATCCTATATGAATATTAAGAAGCGAAACGTTTAAACGTGTATTCTCCCTACAATACAATGACAAGTGGTATGTTCAAAATATATTTTATCGATCATATTTAGTAGAGTTAAACCATTTTCTATAAAATACTTGACATGCATTAAAAGTGATAGATGTAAAGCAAAAAGTTGTAGGTATACTTATTTCACACATGGATCATTTCACAAAAACTGCGATATTCCATGAAGCCTATGATTAAAACCGACGGACTAAATTATTTTAAGTTGGAACGTTTTTTAAAATGGTGTAAACTAATTTTCCCAAAATACGTTTTCGAGATCGAGTCGAAAAATTTTTTTGCGTGGCCGTAAGATTGAAAAACACTAATTAAAATGTCATTACCGTAACGCGAAGCATTTAAAAATTTCATTTTTAGCGGCTTCTGGTTCCTAGATGTCGATTTTTTAATTTTTTACGATGTGATATCTGAAAGTTTGAGGCGTCGAAAATATTTTTTGATAGTTCAGAACAGAAAAAAAATTGTTTCTTACTTACGATACGACATTATCATCATTTAACATCTGAGTCTCTTGATACTGTAATACGGCTTGAATACATGGCTAAAACATTTGTTACCCAAGTCAAAATAACACAACGTTATCTGTATTTGATGCCGACATGTAAAAAAAAATCAAGCTTGTATTAAAGCATTTTGGTCTTTGCGTGCTCTCACTTTTGAAAAAATAGCGTTTTAAATAAAGAGCTACACTGATGATGTCAGAATGTTTTTCTGAGTTACTCGGAGTCGATCCCATCCACGAAAGAAAGCGCTGTGATTACCTAAAAAACAAGTACGTATAGCTTAGTACATAGACAATTTTTAAAATTTTTGAAAATCAAGCAACTATACTTATCGGTGGCTCAGTTGGCTAGGTCATGGATTGGCACGCGGGAGACCGTGGTTCGATTCCCGGCCAGTGCGACATTTTCGGGCAAGTACCTCTGTGTATTTTCACATGTGCTTTTTCACCACGCAATGCTCCTCGAGGAGGGTTTAGGCGACCTTCTTGGAGCAACAATTGCCTATTTCCCGCTACCCCCCTTCCTTTCCCTCTCCAAAGTGTTGAGTGCCCAGAGTAGTGCCCTTATTAAAGGAGCCGGACGTATGACACTATAATAAAAAATAAAAAAAACTATATTTATCTGTACCTACTGTAAACTTGTTTAGCCATTTACAGCGCTTTTTTCTTGGATTGGATTGACTCAGAATCACTTGAAGAAACTCGAAGCGAGAATGGATATTTATTTGCGCGTGCACTCAGGTAAAGTCCGATCTGGTCGGGCTTATTTTGAGTTGCTCTAAGAAGTACAACAAACAAATCTTATGATATTCACATTTTGTAGCTATAACCAATGCAACCAAGTTACTACCTTAAATAGCGTATAATCTAATGTATAATTGTATAATGATATAAACAATGTATAATTGTGTGATAATACATATACTTATCAGGGGTATGCAAAGCCGTACATGAGTAAGGTGGCAAATGTGTGATTTCAGCAGGTATTATTTTCTCCTGTAGTATACGTAATATACTATTTTTCTTGTTCCTGCGATTTTGGTTAGTATCTTGTTTCTATTATTGCAGTCACCCAAGAATTTGGTCCAGCACGAGACTTTAAAAACTAATGGGGAAGAAGTATCGATTGGTAAAAAAAGTAATCGTATTGTTTTTGATCAACCATGTGTTTATTTCGATGATACACAATGTCCTTTCAAAATTACATAACACTTCGTATATTTTTACGACTACATACATTATTTCTAAGTGTTTCTAATAAAGAGTGAGAAAAATTATAACTTGTGCATCAATTAGATGCGCTAAAAAGAGTTTATCGGTCACAGGACTGATAATCTATAAGAGAGAAGTTATGAGTATGTATATGTAAGTCAAGTCGCAAGTCTCAAGGCTCTAGGGAGTTCTAATCGGTTTGGTACATTGTAGCATAATTACCGTCAAGTTACCATGTACGTTTTTTTGTTATTGCAACCTGACGGTAATTATGCCACAATGTGCCATATCTGGTTCTAATACTTTTAATTCCAGACTTGGCGGTACATACACATAAATCTTGATCTATGTAAACATGTACAACTAGATTAAATTCTGCAAAATCAAAAAAGCTGAGTAAAGCTTGTTCATAGTACTACAGAAAAAATTGAGGCTTATGACTGTCTTCCAGCCAACAGTTATCTGTAACGACTGCTTTTGTGCACGGCACAAAGCCAAACCCAATTATTTCAGAGAATTTGGATCCTTCAGAAAATTATTCAAGCTATCCAGCTTGATTGTTTCGCCACATTCAAGCTTGCTGTTATTAAGGTTTCACCCGTGATGCAGATAATAAGTAACGTAAAAATCAATATTACTCCCGTTGATAAAGTCTTGACGGAAATAATCAAGTTATCTGTGTATAAATAAATAGAGTATTTTATCAATAAGCACAGCTCAAATGAACATTTAGTTTTGCAAGTATTAATATTGATGGCAAGTATTTATCATTGTTATGAATCGCATCTTTTTCGGAAAGGTCTTTAAAAAGCCATGTTTACTCGTATGTGAGGAAATCCAATCCAAATTTGCCTTTACGCAATTTTTTTTTCAAGGCACACCTTTAAAATAAATTTTTTCTTGTTCTACGTACCCTCAATAACAAGGGAAAAATCGTTTACATGAACTTTATTGAACCAGCTTCTCGTTTTAATTCTGTACAACATCAAGTGTCTTTTTTGTAAGAAATCTGTCTTGATTATTAAACTAAACTTTTTTCCACAACAGAACGCAATTATTAAGAAAGTGACGCTAATGCTTAATATAGTTTTCAACTGAAAAATATGCAAATAACTTCCATTGTATTCGAGTTAAAAAAAAACATTACTATGAAATTTTACGTTGATAGTTTATCATCTTACATTAAATATTATACATAACATTAAAAATGTCATAATGAATAACTACAGATAATAAATAATTCATTAATCAGACATCACAGTCATTTCCTTGTAGTCCGGTAGTTAAAGCACGAAAAAGGGGTGAATAAGAACATTTCTGCCACCTAGAAGGAAATCGTTTTAATCGCTTACAAATTTAATATAGTCTAATTATTGGAAAAAATACTTTTGTCCAACAAAAGCGTTGGCTTCAAGTGTTATTTAACAAATTGTAAAAATTAACCGAATTTTTTAACATTTTGGCTCATAACTTCTTTTCTTCTCTCCCTCCTCTCCAGTCCCGCGCTCTCACCTATACTTTGCGCTTACTCGAGTGGGTATACTACCTATGTATGCACGGAGTAACAGACCGTGAGGAGAAGCATGGCCACGTGGTGGGGATAGCTCAGCTGCCACTGCTTACAAATCTTTGCAACTAAATATCTCAAGGATTTACGTTCATCAAACTTAAATAAATAATTGATTTTTATAGTTTTTTCACTGCCCTTTCAAATGGTGCAAACCATTTCACGCTAGGTGCTTTTGTTTCAGAGTTATAAGTATTTTAAACTTTAACAAGTCTTTTTCTCAGAGTTACCAGGTTTTCACAATTTTTTAATTATTTTTCCCGTGATCAGCGTGGTCGAAAACATAAAGTATCAAGTTTTCACTTTACTGTATATTATGCATGCCAAATCTAATTTTCCTGGTCTACTTTGGGCTGTTTGAGTGTTTTAAGAATTTTGGTTTACAGTTAAACTTAAGTAAACATAATTTTTTTAAAACAGAAATTGCCTTTCTGGCAGGGTTTGGCTGATGTCACTCTTTTATGTCACCCATCTTTTTCTGCAGAAACTTGTCTAATGCTTTGAACCTGGATGCTTGAGCAACTCGAGGATAATGTCTGGAAACTCTTGGGATTTTTTTCAAAGAAATTATCGCTGGCTCAGTTAGATTATGGGGTGTATGATAAGGAATTGACTGCTATATTTGAATCAATTTTTTTCATTTTAAATACTTCCTTGAAGGCAAAGAATTCCACATCCTGACGGACCAAATGCCTCTTATCCATGCCTTTCAACAGTGGGCTGAGAAGGCTTCTCCTCACCAATGTAGGCAGTTGACATTTATTTCTCAATTCACGACTTCTATTAAACACCTTGCGGGTGCGGACACTTTAGTTGCTCATGCCCTATTAGACCGATCAATCGAGCATGACGGATAGGTGTTTTATCAAATAAATGCCAACCATGATATCTCAGAATAATGGTCTTCGTTATGATGTTTAGAAATAACGTATCTAAATTCCAATAGCTAGTTTTTTCTTTTTTTTTTTTTATGAGCTGCTCAAGGACAGAAAAACTTGTTTTTGCTTCTATGAAATTTCCCTTACATTTTATAAAGAAATGTCTTATACAAAAGTTGTAGGCATTTTAAATATCTACAAAATGAGGCCTGTTGCGTTAAAATTCATTTCGGATTTTTTTTATAAATTACAAAAAACAGTTCAAAATCGCTGTTTTTTGTTTGATTGTTTAAACAAACAGTTTGTAATGTAGACATCTGAAAATTGTATGGACTATTGTTTATGACGTATAGTATATGTAGTTTTTTTTTTGAATTTTTTGGTTGCATGTTTTTAGCAAAAATCCATTTGTTTATTAAAAAATCACTTTTTTGCAAATTAATTTCTACAACTTTTGCAAGTCGTTGAATGTTCTATTTGGGCTCATTTTCTTTCTTAAGAGTTGTACTTTCAGTTTGGTTTTATGGCTTATTGATTCTTCCAACAGGGACCTCGCAAAATTGATTGCAAAAAAGTGCTTACCTGCAAAATGGAATAACTCAACAAATATTAAGCGAATCGTTTCGAAACTTTTTTCATTATAAAGGCACAATTTTTCTCTAAATGTTTAAAAAAAAAAGAGTGTTCTACAACCAATAGGAGCCAAGAAAATTTTTTTTTTTTTTAAATTTCCTGTCGCTGCATTTTACAACCTATGGGGCTGAAATTTTCAGAGAATACAGTTTAATAGTTAAATTTTCAGTAAAAAAATATTTCGTATTGTTTTAGTGATACATTTTGTAGTAAAAGCAATGTTTATGACTACGACAATTCAGTCGGTAGGGTAGAGATAACTGGCATCAGATGCTACGAGAAATGAGCACGGACGTTTCAAATCGTGCGAGCTGGAAAAAATGTTGATATCTCGGGTTCCCGTGGTCACACAAAAAGTTATAACCAATCGATTTGGGGTAGCTCGACGAGATAAAATCAGATAACGTATTTGTTTTTATCGCAAATGACGTTTGAACGCCTTAATTGTTATTAATTTTACTTACAATACTTTTACACCCATTTAAGCAGTTTCATTTTGTTTTCTTTCTTATAGGTCGTCGATCGAAACGGTGTTTCATCAGTATAATTCAAAGTAATCTTTAGCTGTATTATGACCGAAAAAATTAAGCAGGATACATGATCCTGTGATGCTGTGATTCGAATTTTCGCGCTGTTCTCCCTACCGTAGGTTTTATTTTCTGCAACGAAGGAAGGTTACTTTACGTACAGTCTATATAT
>NW_019379641.1:400865-435340 GCF_000648655.2 Copidosoma floridanum
TTTTTTTTTAAGAATACTTCATTGTTTTTATTAATATGTTGTTTACTCTTACAAATATTAAAAAATATGTATCACGTAAAAAAAATTATACCAAAAGATTTCGGTACAAGCAAATTGTAGTTTTTATTTTTAAAACGTGGTAGTGATTTTTGTAGGAATCAATTTAGTATTTGAAAATATTTGAAATAATTATTTTTTAGATTAAGATAATTAGACGATAACACTCAAGATAAACCCACAGATTATGGTTATTTGGCGAAAATTTAAAGTAATAGTGAGGTTGTGTTCTACTTTTTCTATAAAGAAGTTTTTATTAAAAATAAAGTATTTTTCTTCATGTTTCTGATTGCCACATTTATCTATTCAGCATCGTTAATAATTATAGGTTATAGAGTCCAATACCCAATGTTATCAGTTGATAATAGATTACAGACGATTATCAGTCGATAATAGTTGATCAACAGCATGGATTATTGAATTTGTCAACTGATGACCTCCAATTTAGAATACATGCATGTAAAAACCAGTATCATAGTGCATATACTTTTTTTTGAAAGTTATGAATTTAGATAATAACCTGAAAATAATAAAATTTTAGTACTAAAACTTCAAAAGTCGGATTCAGAAAAAAAAAATAAGAAGTGAAAACTTACCAAAAAAAAACATAAATGCATATACAACTTTTTCTAGTACTCGTTATAACAGTACATTACAAGAATAAAAAATGTAGTCGCGTGGTTGCAAAAGAAAAAGGTTAATCGAAGGCCAAGGACGTCAAGGGATACCCACTGAGCGGCAACAGCTTAATTACAGAAAGGTAATTACCAGGTACCAGGAGTTAAAAAAAAGGTATTTTATTCCTTTATATTTTTTTAAGCCATACAAGGCTAGCATTAGACATTTTGCTGCTGATAATTCTATTGGTATAAGCGTTACTGATAAAGTGCGGAATTCTCATTGTCTACATTCTGTGCATCATGCGTAAAAATGAGCTAATTGTAGACTAATCCAAAAAAAAAAAATATTAACTAATGCATAGTGTCAATTATTTTACGTATACAGTGAACTTAAATCTTTTAGTGCGGGCTGAAAAACTGTTATACTTAATAGTGTTTAGTATATTACGTTCTTGAGGGTTTGAGAGTACCCTGACAGTTTTCATATGTACCTAGAGATACCAATGTATTGCCAATGAGGGATAAGGGATATCAAGTCTCGAGAGCAAGGGATACAAATTTTTTAAAATCATTTTTAGCCACATACTTACATGTATGTGTGGACTTTATGCATATGGATTGGTGTGTATGTGAGTGTGTGTGCGTGTGGTTGGCTTATTTCGGATCCACTCGCTGTATATTCTCACTCGCATGTTTTGTCTCGTATCATACGTCTTGCTTCGCCAGTTCAGCAAGCGCCCTTCTTCAGGCGTTGAGAACCCTGACTGAATGTCTATCCATATAAACATGTTGTAACATTCTCATATGATGCATATGATACAAGGTGGGCTGACTTTACCAGGAATCTATAGCCTCCAGGTAAATAAAAAATTATAAGTGCGCATTTAAAATGTACGTGCAGTAAATACAAATAAGAACATAGGCATACGGGAGAGGAAGCACAGTTCTACCAAAGTGTCAGTGTACAGATCCGTGTCATTACAAAAATATATTTTTTGACTAACATATAGGTAAACTGCACTCTCTCTTTATTCTGTTCGTAATGGCGTCGGCCAAGTTGCACCTTCTACATCAGTGTTCACGAGCAGCGTCAGACAAGATGTCGACAAACAAGCTGCTTGGCAGTGGAGGGGAGTGTATACGTGGGTATAGCTGATGTGCTTCCCCTCCCATATGCCTGTTTATTCGTTCCGTGCGGCAACAGAGTTACCGTTTCGTGCATTAGTGCCAAAAAATGTTTGCCTGCTTACTGTTTCTACCCGATGCTTTTGAATATTTTGATTGCCGCACTCTGATTAATCCCTGGTTACATTTAGGTAAAAATAATCTGCGGAACGTCACTGCGTCGATATTAAAAAATACCGACGACTATCATTTGTGACAGTGACGCAATCCGCTTCCGCAGTAGTATTTATTTCATTGTGCACGTAAAAAACAGCATAGCTTATTATCACCCAACTNCAGTGCGATGAAATTGACTTACACACTTGGAACAGCTAATAAGTAAAGTATTTTTTGAATTTCACATAGATGTCTCCAAGAAAAAAAAAGTCTAGAGAATTAGACAAGCTCAGTAGAATTCACGGAGGTAGAGTCTTTCGTGTGAACAAAAGTTTACCAATTGACAGAAAAGGATTCCTAAAAAGGTAATGTAATATTATTATTAATTGAAACTGCTATACTTTATTATTTGTCCAGTAGAAAAATTTATTTATCTAGGGCTCCAATATTTCGTACAATATTTGCAAATTACACAATCTCTATTGGATTGGGGTCTACGATATAAGACATCTATTATTATCTTCATCGAAATTTTTTTTTTTATAACCAATTTCCTGGTTTTGTATTTATAACTTGAACCTTTTTCTATACAGTGTTATCTATGTTACAGATTTGCGCTGTTAAAGAGGCTCTGTTTTTTTCTAAAATACTACACAAAAACAAAGTTATTTTACTGCATGCAACTACATAAATAAATTATAAAGATGTTAAGAAAGTAATAGTATAGAAGGCTACGTAAGGCCCATTTGAGATTAAAACATACTATTTGTTTTTAAACGTTAGATTTTTGGTGATTGCATTACTTAAGAAGATTCCTTTGATGAAGGTGATAATCATTTGTTGTCAAAAAACTTGTTCGTAATATTTTGCGGAATATTAATGTTTTCCACACTATTTATAGTGCGGCATTTCGAATTTTCTTTACTGATCATGAAAAAAATGTGTGGAAAACTATGTTCCTGTGTGCACCAAAAATTTTTTATTTTCCAGTATGCGGAAAACTATTTTTCGGTGTGTGAAATACATTTTCCAGTGTGCGGAAAATAGTTTTCCCCACTCCAGAAAATATTTTTACAATTTTAAGAAGGTGACAAAATTTCATCCGTTTTTAAAAATGTAACCAATACATCTTTAATATGCAGAGACAATTGTAGAATTCAGTTAAAATAACTTACACATACTATCTTTCAACATTTTTAACATAGTAAATTATACTTTATTTAACTGTAATATTATTTGAATAGCCAGATAAAACGCGAGATTTTTAAAATGAAATTATAAAATTTTTATACAATTAGATTTATTTATATGGTTTTCAACAATTTTTTTTTATAAGGAAGAATTACTTTATTTCAAGTGCTGAATAGCCAATAAATTAATAATAGAGTCAGATAATTTCTCACGAGGACTGAGCCTACTACAATGTTGTCCTCTGATGGTAATTTTTTTTTAATGATACCCTCATTCCACCAAGTATATTTATGCTGATGACGCGCTGCCGCTCTCTGACCCCACACAACCTACTTGCGAATTATTTATTTTTAACTTTAGATTCACCTATCTCTAAATAGTGGATAAATTCATTATAATAACATGGGTTTTATCCAGCAAGTTTGGCCACTTGTGCGCGTCAATCACAACTCCTGCCGGAAATCTTCTTTTCCGCATTGATAACGTAAACAACTATTGCACAGTTGCCAAACAATACAAGGTATTTATTACCAAATGTTAGAAGGTGGGGGAGTTCTTCAGTAATTAGAACTATTCCAATTCATGTGTCACTATTGATTATTTTAGTCACATGACGCGTATAAAGTTCATCATTGTAAGAAGTCATCCAAGTTTTTCGTAAGCAGTTGCATTGCTTACTACTGTTTATTTAATGTAGGTTGCCGTAAGAATATCACAAAAATTATCAACATCTAAACCTTCTTTTCTTAATGTAATAATCACATTGCGGAATTTATTCCGTTCTTTGAGACTTCTGACGACTCCTTTCACCACTGCATTTTCAAAAAGATTTTTGTGATGAGTACTTGTTTGTTGATCGGCCGGGAATTTGTAGATTTCCTGTTGGTCGACTAGTTGTATCGTCTTTACCTTGACCATCGTAGTTTTAGAGGTTGCTGCTTCTGATACGAAGTGGAATTTTGCCTTCAATTCACCCGACATTTTTGTGTTGATTTATAAGTCTCTGCCTTGGAGACTTATTAAAAGGAGCGGGTTGGAGTAAGGTGAAATAACCAACACGTGCTGTTGCAGTGAAAAACTGTAATACAAAAATACTTAATATCTAAAAATACACTAACTATATACAACCAATATCACTACCGTATATCATTTACCTGAATCAACACAAATGTTGGTAATCACAGATATTTAGAAATAATATACGCTTTCAGTATAAAAGCGAGTGCGACTATGACGCAGCATAGCTTATCAGCAACTAACTCTACTCGAGGGCACGTCGCTCGAAGCGAGTACCCGCTTAGCCGGCTACAGACGTCATGTAGGCGGCTAAGTTTGAAAGTCGTCAAACTTACAACCACACAATTTTTACACATTTATAAAGTTGTATGACTTACTATAATAATAAAGAGATATGGTAATATGGAAAAGGGGTATTTGATGAGATAGAAAACAACACTTATTACATAAAACTAACTACATTGCATTTGAATATAATCCTCAATTTCAGAATCATACTCACAAAAGACAGGAGTCTTTTTGGTTTTTATTCTATTTTAATTTTTTTAAGCTCGCTCTAATCGTTGGATGATTTAATATAAGATCACCATGGAAAATTTTTTAATTATTAGATGTGTAATGGGTTAGATGCAACAGTTTATTAAAAAACATTGGCTTTTCGCGATTTCAAGAATTCTTGCAGTACAAATAATTGTATCTATGTCTCAAATATGTTTTAAAAATTTTTTATGTTAGCATTATATTAAATTGTCCAAATAGCATAACAAGCTTTTAAAAACTAAAATTAGATACAAGTAATAAAGATTCCTGTTTTTTTTTTTTAAGTACGATTGTAAAATTTAGAATCATGCATAAATGTAAAATAGTAAATTTTATAAACGTTTTTCTATCTCATAAATTACCCCTTTCTCGTACTACACTATCTACAATATCTACTTATTATTGTATTACAACAGAGCTATATTAATAATTAAAAATTGTGTACTATAGAGTGGTAGGAAGCCACTTTAAATTGATTTACCTACGGTTTGTAATGTAAGAAAAGCTTTATTTTAAAGTTGTTGTAATTATAAAAAAAGTTTATACTAATTTACTTATTACACACCTTATAAAACAAGTTTCGTTTGTTTTCGCTTCACCGCTACATGCTTATTGAAGAAAAGGATATTTAAATATTCTATTTATGTTCAAATATTAAAAAAATTACATATTTATGATTTGAAGTAAGAGTCACGTAGTCATGAGAAAGAGCATTTAATGCACACTTATGAATTTCCATTTTGATTAATTGAATTTTTTTTTTCTAAAACTGCAGAGCGATTCCTTGTAAGACAACTTAGTAAATTACTTTCTACTTTTTAAACTGTTATGAATATGTGCCTTTTTTCACTTTGATCAAATGTTGAAATATCGTGATGTAATCAATTTCATTTTTAACTACTAGTTAACGACCTTAACAATTCATTAAAAAAACATGTTTTTTTAGTTCCTATCGGATATTTTTTTCTTTCTGACTTAATGATGTATGCTGAATAACATTATTTTTGAATTTTCAACGAATAGGTAATAAGTGATTAAGACCTTCAAAAACATCTTCAAAGAAAAGAATACTTATCGCCTGCTGTATTTAATTAAGCATATTTATGATCGTGTATAAGTAATGCCTTTACTTCGCGGGAACCATATAGTACCCAATAGTTGCCATAAAGCAACTTATCTGGAGTGAAATACTACTTGAACTGTTTGTATTCTGAAATTCAATTGCCATTTTAAGAGTAAGTACATTGCTTTACGAAGCTATGACCTTAAAGTATTTGTTAGAGTATTTAAAATTTTAAAATTGTTTGAAGAAAAGATTCGAATAATAGATAAAAAGAAAATTAATTTTCCGCCCTAGGGTGGTTTTGGGAGGCTGGTACTTCCTCGGGCGAAAAAGCAGTTTTCCGGAACTCGTTCGGAAAGTCTCCTTTACGAACCTCGTTACGGACCTCGCCTTCGGCTCGGGCCGCAAACGTCTCGGTTCGCAAACAGAGACTTTTCAAACTCGTAGGAAAACTACTATTTCCGCCCTCGGGTGGTTTTGGGAGGCTGGTACTTCCTCGGGCGAAAAAGCAGTTTTCCGGAACTCGTTCGAAAAGTCTCTTTTACGAACCTCGTTACGTCTCTCGCCTTCGGCTCGGGCCGCAAACGTCTCGGTTCACAAACAGAGACTTTTCAAACTCGTAGGAAAACTACCATTTTCGCACTTTCAAAGGAAAGTTTTAAGCTACAAAAGACTAATTGAGTTAGGAAAAAATAGCTCAGGTATCGTTATCTCCTCAAAAACATGTCATTCAAAGGCTTTTATCGTATTACAATCGTTGAACGTGTAAAAAAAATCAAAATAGAATTGCCCCATAAGGCCTGTCTTATTTTTCCCCCAAGTGACTATATATATCGCGAGAGTCACGTGACCTTCTGGAATCCCAATCCTACCCTTGTTAAGGATGCTTTGTAGTTTGTACAATAATACTTACAGTTGAGATAGACATAACATGGCCGTTCACTATTGCCACGCACGCACGCTCTCGTAGAATCTCTCTCAGTATTATGAGAGGAGATCTTGTAATCTTAATTAATCTTTATTTCTCTTGTTAAATATATTAATTTAAGTATTAACAAGTGTTATATTATTGATCCACTACCTTCAGGTAAATTTATTTAACAATCTTACTGCATAATCTGTTTGCAGACATATGTCACCAAGTAACCTTATTATTTACTACGATTTCACTAATTTTCTGATAGAAGCCTTCATATAATATCTAAATAGTAGAGATAGTAAAACATATTTTACTTTGGAGGACTGATACTAATACTACTTACGGCAAATTGCCCTTCTTATTCACAATTATTCGTATACAAATTTTAATATATTTTTTTTTAACTATACAATTTCCTAATTTTTAGGGAAAAAGTCTTTGCATTGAAAATGAGAGGTAAATCGCCATTTTTCAATTTGCTGTATTTAAGCTTCGTATTTTCAATAGCCAATGCTCAAATAGGAGTGATACTAGAAGGCTTTGAATATTTGTACAAAGCTTACGAAATTGTCTCAAACGTAATTGAGAAAACGAAACCAAAACCGGAAACCCAGGAAAAGCAATTTCAGTCGATAAAAATTGATCTGAATGATATAAAAACAACTTTGACAAATATGGAGCATTATCTTCCGAAACAAATAAAAATTGACAGGCATTTCGAGAAAATAAGCGAAAAATTGAATTACATTGATAGACGTTACAACGACTATGTCAAATATAAACGCAATCAGTCTCATTATGAACTTGACACTTTGAACGATTATGCTACAAGGGCGATAGTCGAAATGCCCGATATCTTACATGAAATTTATGAGAAAGTCATTAACCGTGACGTCCTAAAGAAAGATAGTCTCGTTAGTCTCATGGAAACATACATCAACGTGAGTATATGATTTTTGTAAAATCTACTTCGTATTCCACTTTTATATTAACTAATTATTGATGCTGACAGAATTTAGATCCTTTCTGTAAAACATCGCAATCACGGCAAAGATATTTTTACGATTTCTTTCGTACTATCCTGTCATATGAAATAAAAGGCATCTTAGTATTGCAACATGCTCATTAACTGAAATACGAAAACACCACGCACTGTAATAAGATTTCTCCTATTGAATAATGAAAACAATTCAACTTAAAACATTTTAATGTTTTTAACTGCTCTAGCTCGCCACAAACAGGAAAAGAAAGATTGGATACAGTCTACACAAAAGATAGTCAGGAGAACAATGGTGCATTTCAAAAAAGTAATGTCTCGGTCGGAACGGGATATATGGAGATGCGACCCAAAGAAGCCTGTAGAAAGTGAGTAATATACTTGATTTATATTTTTACTTAAAGTTGATACGAGATAACATTTTCAACATTATCACATTTTACATATTTTTAGACAAAACTTTTGTCGAGATGAAACTTTTTCAAAGAGTACTATATGCATCTACAAAGTGCGAAAATCCCAAGTACAGAGATCCAAAAAATCAGCGCCAATGTACCAATATTATAGATTGCAAGCCACTTAAATTTTTGCATGATATGAAAGCGTGTATTCTCGTATGCATTTTTGAATTATTAAACTATTTATACTTTTATAAAAAATACATTGCAAAAATTTTTCGTTCACTTAATTTTTCTGTTCAGAAAGATCAAAGCCAACGTCGGAGATACAGTGCCGTTTATGAAAAATATTTCATGATACCTTCACCACCTGCTTGTAACGAAAATTCAACGTCACATAATTTCTATAGCCATTCAAATGACGTCGACTTTCCTTCTCAACCGTATACTCCAGCACGTGACTGCATTTGTGACGAATTAGAAAACGCTGATCGGTATATTAGCTTAGATTTGGTCCTATCAGACATTAAAAAAAATTTGTGAGTTACCATTAAATTTATTTTAAATAAACTATCACTTTTTGGAAAAATAATGTAAACCAATCAAATATGTTTATGACGTAAGTGTTATTACTGGCGTCAAATTTGTTTCAGTAAATCATACGCTTCACATTCAGATTCAACAGGGAAAATTACGTCAGTACGGATCAATAAAAAAGAAATCCGTTAATTGGAAAAATATCGAACCAGTTTCTATTAACCCGCTCCAATTTGATGCTAAAATTGCTAATTATACTTCAGATACAAAAAAGGTTTACGAATCTAATGACTGGTATGGTGGACTCATATTTAAACTTGGGTGGGACTACAGTCGTGGATTGTATCTTGACGACATCGACTTGAAGGAAAATGAAGTCGTTGTTGGTGTTAAATTCAGAGTAAATCGGAATGATAAAGATAATGTCATGTATGTAAGGCTAGATATACTGGCTATGGGATTTAATTACAGTACTGGTAAATTAAACCTACAAAACTTTTACTGGTGGTCGGAAAAAAATTATGTGTTAAACAGGTAAGTACAAAAAAAGGTGTACAAAGTACATTTAAGCAAGCATAAATAATTTTGTATTTAGATAAGTGCAAATTAAATAATTTTGGGTTTATATGTCATATTCTTGCACGCAATGCATATACGCATGTAGAACATTTCTTGGCTCACTATCATCAAATGCAGTAATTTAATTTTGAAGCAACTGTATCCTAAATTTATTGTACTTGATGTACTTGTTTCGTTAAATACAGATTTTTCAGAAGTATTTCTTTTTTTAGAACCAAACTGAAACTGGAAGAGTATGACACACCAACTTCATTCGACGATATGGAAAATAAGCCAGATGGCTTACCACATAAATATGCAAAATTCACACCGTCAGCTTATTTATCCAAAGACGCTGGACAATCTACTTTGCCTTTTATTGATATTCAGCCAGTCGTTTCGGATCCACCTGTACCTCTTTCAGGCATCAGTCTAGACATCAAAAGAACTAATAAAAGTGGAGGATACCTAATGATGAAAACAAAAACGTACAACGTACTGTGGCAATTCAATAGTACATCCGAAGACGAAAAGAGTTTCAAAGCTCTCTATTCATAACAAGTATCAGTTCTTTCGAATAAATAACTGTATTGTATTAAGTATATTAAAAGTTTAAAAAAAAAATGTATTCATTCACTTTTATCATCGAGGATAATTTTGTCGTGCGAAGATTTTGTAAATAAAGTGTATAAAACAAGTACAAGCACCTATGAGAGTTTAAGTTATGACTAATTGTTCAAAATGATTTTAGTTTAGATCTGCATAAATATCATTGAAATTAAAACATAAAAAAAATTAGTACGGGTATCGGAACAATACTTTTAATTACTTTTCCGTCGATTTCACGCACGTCTCCCAAATCTATTACATCTTGGCCGTGATTAAACTTGCTGACAAAGATCGCATTTTCATCAATTTCGCTTGCATAGTAACAGTCAATCTCGAATTTTAGATTTTTCAAAGCCACTAATCCTGTAATTGAATTTTATTTTCATAAAGTTTGAAGCCATACGGAATTCCATAACGGCATAAACGTTACACGGCAATTGCAAAAGAGTATAATTTTATTTGAAAACCCTATGTATGAATCAAATTTGAATGTGGTAAAAATTCTGCAAGGTAATTAGTAACGACCGCTCGATCAGTCCCAACCTTAGCTGTCGTTGTAGCTGTTTTAGGATATTGTAACTGTCCAAGTAATTTACCGACAAGTACTGTGGAAAAACGCTATATTTGTCAAAATTTAACTATAATTCTTTATCATAAAAAATGTCACGTATCTTTTGTTTAAATAATATTGTTGAATTGTAGTAGCGATTTATTTGCATCACTAATATCTAATACTATAAGAAAGTCACTTCTACCATAAGAAAAATTATGCAACTGAAACACATTATTAACAATTTTTAAAGTGAATTTGAGTCACTTATGCTGGAATGACCAATGCATGTATTACAATCAAATACACGTATTGAGTAGCTGTTAATGTAACAAAATGTAATAGATGATTGTCTATAAAACGCTACATACATGATTTTGTATTACATTTAAATATATTTGAATTACCAGTACTAATGCCGTCGAAAAGTGAAAGCACTCGAATTGCCTTTTTCCCATCGTTGGTAGTAATATCACCTCGGATGTTACTAAAATTATTGGTAGTGGATTGAGAAACTTTTTTAAATAAGAGTTTTTTACCCTCCACATGCACCTTATTTGGTCATTGTGGTCCGCGTTTCTCGTGTTCGGCACTCGCCAAAAATAATTTCAAAAAGTGTAACATAAAGTGATGTTATATACTAAAAAAACATATTGTGTAAGCAATGCTCAATAATATATTAAACATACATGAATGTAACAAATTGTCGTTGTTTTTCTCCATGTATTTCCAATAATGAAAGAAGTCGGTGCATTCTTAGCTGATCAGTTGAGAGCACAGGAAAAAATATGTAACAATGGATTTAAAGTTGACTTTTCGTCAGCTTTGTTCGCCGACCTCATCAGGTGAAATTTTTATTGATCAAAACAATTGAAATTACAGCACTTGTAAGATCGCACAGCACTTACCTAACTTTTGATAAAAATAAAAAATTTTTGCAGTAAATACAGTATTCATTGTTCAAAAATTCTTGAACCCCCCCCCTCTTTTTGGTGTTATACGGATAATAGCGCCTACCATGGCTGATATACCTTAAAAAAAAAAGAATATTAAATAAATTTTAATGTTTAAAATTCACGCGAAATTTATAGCTGTAAACAGCTACATTTTATAGCTATAATTTGTAGACGTTTATAGCTACTATGTAGGCGATTATTGCTATAATTGTAGGCGATTGTAGCTGTAATTACAGCTATTATTTATAACTATAATTATAGCTAAAAATTTTTGACTGAGCTAGCGTAGTGTGCATACGTACGGTATATGCGACTAGCGTCGCACTTGGGCTGTTGTAAGAGAGAGAAACTAGTAGTAAGACGTCAAATGCATTATTGAACTTCAATAGCGCAGTAGCCACATATTTTTGAAATTGTAATACAGGGGTATAAAATATGGGCGCTAATGTCGGAGCCATACCGTCGAAAAGCAAACTTCTCTCGCAGGGGCCAAAATTTATCACCTAACGTGAATTTATTTTGGTGATCGGCGCTCCAGATTAGTTAAAATCCCTGAAATTTCAGTCCAAGCAATCCTTCCGACGAAAAGTAACCCGACTCGAAATTTTCAATATCATTTAAAATGGGAGAAAACGAATCATGTTTCTTTACGTCGAATCCATCGTTTTGTCGATACAACTGTACAAAGTTATACTACAGTGCACTAATTAGTAAGCGGGTTTGGCATATATCCTCATGGTTATTAAATGCGTTTTTTGTTGAATATTCACAAATCGGAATAAGAGAATTAGTTCCACGTTCCCAGCCTAACCGAATATCTCCAAAAGCGACTCGTAGCAAGGAAGTCCGTTGCATTTTTTGATCACCCAAGTAAAATTATAAAGTCTCGTCTCGGTACCTAACGCTAGGCACAGCAGGAAAGTGGACTTGATCTGTTTTTCCGGGAAGCCACAGATATATGTAGATACCGAATGCTGTGCAACTTTACAAGTACTCTTATTTCGATTGTTTTGATCAATAAAAATTTCACCTGATGATGTCGGCGAACCAAGCTGACAAAACGTTAACTTTATAGTACATTACGCAACTAGTGAGCGAGGTTCAGAATGTCGCAGATTTCACATGAATAAACGCCCTCAGCTACGCCTCGGGCGGTTAATGTTAAATCTAGGGCATTTCTTAAGTGACGTAAAATCCATTGTTACCTTTATTTTCCTGTGCTCTCAACCATTCAGCTGAGAATTTAGCGACTTCTATTAATATAATAAACATATATCTTGTAAAAGGAGAGAGGGACAAGCATAAAAAAAGGAAAAATTTTTTTAAATATCTGAAAATCAAATTACAAACTAATTTTGTAAACTTTCACCTTGTGTATCAGGGACCCAGGGTTATATTTGTCAACGTCGACGTCCTCTATTTTAGATACATAGTTAGCCATGAGATTTGCGTATCTTCTTGCCTTTTTTTCCATTGCCTTTTCTTTTTGGCTGGAGTAAGGCATTATCACTGATATGTACAATAAAAACGTATGTTCACAAAAATAAGAAAAGATATAACCGGTATGGTAAAACGTTCACAGTGAATAATACAGTTACAAACAATTATTACGATTTCTCAACTTCAACATTGTTTAGGATACATATATGTATTAATGACTTACAGGTAATGTTAGATTCTCCGAGTAAATGTTATTCACGGGAACAAATAAGTCTGAAGATCGCAACTGTAACGGAACAAATGACTGCCGGTACTGGCTTATTTAAGTATACATCTCAACTATCGATAATCGTTACTGCGTGAACAGCTGGCACATATCATATCAGGTTCGTACATAAATAAAACAATCTAGTAGTTGTAGCAGTTGTAGGGACACAATATCGAAATGTAAGAGTTGGCAGTTACAGTTGCCATTATTGGCTAGTATATCTACAACTATGACACAGTCGACACAGAGCTTGTGTACATTTACATCATACCTCTTCTGAAAGAGTGAGAATTACTGAACACAATGGTCTTCCATGATTTCTGCACTTTTGTCCGATAATGCTTCTTAACATACTACAATCTCAGCTGGGTTTGTTCATATTTGGCTGAGTTGCAAAGGAAAATGTTTTTTTCCCGGATTTTTCGATGATTGCACTGACCGACGATTTTGTCCTTTCCGGGTGCTTCAAAATTAACAAAAAATTCTAATACTTTTGTCTGATAATGCTCCTTAACATACTACAATCTCAGCTGGGTGTTTTTTTATTTGGCTGAGTTGCAGAGGAAAACGTTTTTTCCCGAATTTTTCGGTGACTGCACTGACCAAATATTTTGTCCTTTCCGGGTGCTGAAAAAGTAATGAACGTAAAGTCAATAAAACAAAGTGACAAGACATGTAGAAGAAAGTAGTTGCAAATTAAGAAAGTATTTTTTTCATGAGAAGTTACTGAAGATTTGCAATTAATTCGTCCAAGATATTATAATAATGTTGGGCAGTTGAGGAAAAAAAATTTCGAAAAAGTTTATAATGGATCATTATAACCTTTATATATAATCTTAAGTTGGATCATTATGTCTTAATATGAAAATTATATGTAGATGATAATAGGTATATAATTATGGACCCTCACAAATTGTAGAAACGTATTTGATTTATCTCCTTAGAGTAGGCATGTGACAAAAAGACAGGTTGTTGTTTTTACTTATTAAACATTTGTTTGATAGTTTCTAGACAGTTTGGAATTAAAACCATGTATCCCGTAAAACTACAAATATACTACCCTAATTTAATATGAGTCATTGTAACAGAATGACTGCAAGTGAAGAGATAATGGAGCAAACATTCCTTATCACTTGAAATAACGTCTTATGTATCTAAACAATACCGTCATTTATAACATTGTACAGTGTGATAATACATTTTTTATTTTTACCTACATATAATTGGCAGCAACAAAATTTAATACAGGGAAATTTATTTTGGACAATTATAGTACAAATACTAATGTAATTATAGATTTTGGTAGGTGTTGCAGACTTTTAACTGTCGTCTTTCTTATACATAAGACAATCCTTCAGTTCGTGTGAATTCTAAGATAAGTCTTGGTTTCATTCTAAATGTTGACCTATAAATATTATTATTTGTAAACGATAAATTTTAGTGTTTGCAAAATCTTTATCGAAAATCAGTATATGACGAGTATGTGTGAATGTGTGTATATGTGCGCATGCGCGGGCGCGCACATATATATATGCAAAAGAATAAAAAAAAATTAAACAGTAAGAATTCAATAAACTGATAGTAAACTACAGGTAATTAAAATTATTCCTTTTGAAAAAAATGAAAACAGTGAAGTGATCTACGTGAGCCATAAGCTTTATGGCTCTAGTTTGGTTCTAGAACCGACCACCTCGGGACTTTTCTCGTGAACGCGTGTTTTTTTTAGTGATTAAACGAGCTTCTAGTGAAGTTCAATCATAATTATACGAATAACTTGTTCGAAAATATTTACTTGTAGCATCATTCCCAACCCCTAGATGACGCCACAGTTGAGAGCTCTTTTGCCTCTTGAAAGCAAAAACTTTTTTAAAAAATCGCGCGCGGGACCCCCCCGCCCCCCCCGCTAGCCGTAGTCCTTCATTCTCTTCCCATAGCTCTTCATTTAGTTTAGAGTACAAGTAGGTGGATCTCATGGGAGGGAAAAAAAGTACCAAAAGAAAATACACTGCTTAGGTATATCGTTTGGTTAGCGTGCTAGCCACCGAAACAACACAGCTCTCGAGGGGTCGTGGGTTCGATTCCCGGTCGGGGCACTCAGATTTTTTCTGATGGTTCTTGCCAGGTATTGAATCCATAAAACTGACTTAGGGATAAGGCTTAATTTTAAAATAAAAATAAAAAATACAAAGCGATTGAAAAATAAGAATTGTTGAAGAGTTTTCTCGATAACCGGTCCTGCGTTACCGGGGAGATACATAGATACAAACATACAAGCGAATATAAAAAAGACATGTAATGACAGCGAAAAAAATAAGAGAAATGTTTATAATGATATGATGTAACGATATGTAAAAAGACAATGTAAAATGATTCAATGAATAAAGGAAAAGAAAAGTGTACGTACCCGTAGTAGGTCAGTACACTATAATATAAAAAAAAGGTATATCGTTCTTATAGTAACTTAAATATAAGAACTGAAATATCAAAGAGTGGGATCCTAATACCCTCGAACAAGTTATTCGTATAATTATGATGGAACTTCACTAGAAGTTCGTTTAATCACTAATTATACTTCATTTCCTTGTTCGAGGATATTTACTTGTAGATGTTTAGAGCTAGTGACCGAAGTCCAAAGAAAATTTAATTATTTTGATATTAGAGCTGTCAATCTCTTCAAATATGGATAAAATTCACGGATAGTATACAAATCCACAAGATGATTCAGAAAAAATTATTTCTCTATTGGTTTTATCTTTACTGATTATAATCATGGTCCTTTTCCTTCATTCTTGTGTAGATGTAGATAAAACAACTATACAAAATTTAGTATAAGTATTCTAATCAGAAATTTTGTAAAAACAAAACTTAATACCTCAATGAATGTAGCTAAAACTATCAAGAAATCTAATGTGAATACTCATAAAGATATTTTAAGAAGAAATTTTGTAAAAAAATAGAACTGAATACTTAAATTAATAAATGTAGCTTAATCTACCAAGACAAAATAAAAGTACTCCTAAAGGTACTTTTAATAGGTAGTTACTTTTATTAGGTAGGTAAGGTTAGTACCTTTAGGAGTACTTTTATTAGGAGTTTTGTAAAAATTATGACTTTAAAAAAAAATTCAAATCGAATTTGTGAGTCCTAAAATTCTAATCTAAGAAAATGTGTTCGTTACCTTCTAATCTATTTCTGTATTTGAATAGATATCTGAAGTACTGCAAATACATATAAAATTAATTTATGACTGTTCTTAGAAACGCCATGTATCTTCTTTTCGCTTTTTTATTTATATATATAAGAGAAATTAGTTCCTTGCGTAACTTAGTTATTTTTTAAAATCTACTAGCTTCTCCATGTACCATACGTTCAGCATAGTTGCCCCCTTCTGACTTGGTGAAGCTTAAGAGTCTGCCAATACATTTATATAGATAATAAAATGGACTAATGTAAATTTACATTAGTCCATGGGTTAACCCACATGAAAATATGTTTAACTACACAATTGTGGCAATGGCTTGGACCTAATAATTAAAATAAATACTGAAGGGAATAGGAAAATATATGCCTGCAGGAGGTATTGGATTTGCCATGGATTATGTTAGTATCTCTCTTGTGAATAAATCTGCTATTTATAGTCACTGCATGCAGTATGCAATGAATCTTACATATCCAAACATATAATGATAACAGGTATATATATATATAGGATTTTTCGATGATTGCACTGACGATATACCTTAAAAAAAAAAGAATATTAAATAAATTTTAATGTTTAAAATTCACGCGAAATTTATAGCTGTAAACAGCTACATTTTATAGCTATAATTTGTAGACGTTTATAGCTACTATGTAGGCGATTATTGCTATAATTGTAGGCGATTGTAGCTGTAATTACAGCTATTATTTATAACTATAATTATAGCTAAAAATTTTTGACTGAGCTAGCGTAGTGTGCATACGTACGGTATATGCGACTAGCGTCGCACTTGGGCTGTTGTAAGAGAGAGAAACTAGTAGTAAGACGTCAAATGCATTATTGAACTTCAATAGCGCAGTAGCCACATATTTTTGAAATTGTAATACAGGGGTATAAAATATGGGCGCTAATGTCGGAGCCATACCGTCGAAAAGCAAACTTCTCTCGCAGGGGCCAAAATTTATCACCTAACGTGAATTTATTTTGGTGATCGGCGCTCCAGATTAGTTAAAATCCCTGAAATTTCAGTCCAAGCAATCCTTCCGACGAAAAGTAACCCGACTCGAAATTTTCAATATCATTTAAAATGGGAGAAAACGAATCATGTTTCTTTACGTCGAATCCATCGTTTTGTCGATACAACTGTACAAAGTTATACTACAGTGCACTAATTAGTAAGCGGGTTTGGCATATATCCTCATGGTTATTAAATGCGTTTTTTGTTGAATATTCACAAATCGGAATAAGAGAATTAGTTCCACGTTCCCAGCCTAACCGAATATCTCCAAAAGCGACTCGTAGCAAGGAAGTCCGTTGCATTTTTTGATCACCCAAGTAAAATTATAAAGTCTCGTCTCGGTACCTAACGCTAGGCACAGCAGGAAAGTGGACTTGATCTGTTTTTCCGGGAAGCCACAGATATATGTAGATACCGAATGCTGTGCAACTTTACAAGTACTCTTATTTCGATTGTTTTGATCAATAAAAATTTCACCTGATGATGTCGGCGAACCAAGCTGACAAAACGTTAACTTTATAGTACATTACGCAACTAGTGAGCGAGGTTCAGAATGTCGCAGATTTCACATGAATAAACGCCCTCAGCTACGCCTCGGGCGGTTAATGTTAAATCTAGGGCATTTCTTAAGTGACGTAAAATCCATTGTTACCTTTATTTTCCTGTGCTCTCAACCATTCAGCTGAGAATTTAGCGACTTCTATTAATATAATAAACATATATCTTGTAAAAGGAGAGAGGGACAAGCATAAAAAAAGGAAAAATTTTTTTAAATATCTGAAAATCAAATTACAAACTAATTTTGTAAACTTTCACCTTGTGTATCAGGGACCCAGGGTTATATTTGTCAACGTCGACGTCCTCTATTTTAGATACATAGTTAGCCATGAGATTTGCGTATCTTCTTGCCTTTTTTTCCATTGCCTTTTCTTTTTGGCTGGAGTAAGGCATTATCACTGATATGTACAATAAAAACGTATGTTCACAAAAATAAGAAAAGATATAACCGGTATGGTAAAACGTTCACAGTGAATAATACAGTTACAAACAATTATTACGATTTCTCAACTTCAACATTGTTTAGGATACATATATGTATTAATGACTTACAGGTAATGTTAGATTCTCCGAGTAAATGTTATTCACGGGAACAAATAAGTCTGAAGATCGCAACTGTAACGGAACAAATGACTGCCGGTACTGGCTTATTTAAGTATACATCTCAACTATCGATAATCGTTACTGCGTGAACAGCTGGCACATATCATATCAGGTTCGTACATAAATAAAACAATCTAGTAGTTGTAGCAGTTGTAGGGACACAATATCGAAATGTAAGAGTTGGCAGTTACAGTTGCCATTATTGGCTAGTATATCTACAACTATGACACAGTCGACACAGAGCTTGTGTACATTTACATCATACCTCTTCTGAAAGAGTGAGAATTACTGAACACAATGGTCTTCCATGATTTCTGCACTTTTGTCCGATAATGCTTCTTAACATACTACAATCTCAGCTGGGTTTGTTCATATTTGGCTGAGTTGCAAAGGAAAATGNAGGAACGCACGGTACTTTTCAGCATAATTATATTTTTTAAATTTTAACATCTTATTATTTGACCAAATAAACTGTATGGATTGCGAACAAATATGTTTTAAGAAGATTTTTGCTCTGAGAAGTTTCAGGAATAAATGTAAAATTTCTAACTAAAAACGTTTCACATTACATGTCAACACACTACGGTGTTCCATTTAGTAAGTCTCGGGCGAAGCCGAGACGGGGGGCGGCTAGTATATATACAGTGTTGTGAAGGAGAAATGTCATGCATATCTTCACTTTAAGTTTCCAGATTTTAGTCATGATGACACCCTAAAAGTCAGATTATAAAATGTTTCTCTCTTTTTCTCCAACCATTGGATTATTGGGTTATCTATTGCACTATTGAATTATCTATCAGATTATTGGGTTATCTATCAGATTATTGGGTTATATAAAATGTAGAATGCACAATTATTCATCAAATTGAAAATAATTATTTTTAACCCATGTAATTGACGATTCGTGTTAAAGCAGAGGTTTACGACGACTCTGCTATGACTCTTGAAATACAGTCTGTAGAGTGTGTTGGGAACCACTCAAGGTGATAAAATTTTAATTCAACAAGATTATAGAGGGTGGCTGTAGTACCTTACTATGCAGGTATTGATGAAATTCCATGGAATGGGTGAAATTCATTTAGAATGATATACTTATATGTTAAGTTCCCCTTGAGAATTAGAGTATTTACTGTCAAGAGTAATGTATACTTTATAATTATTTTTACAAACGGATGTACAAGAGAGCGATAATTCATTATTTCAACAGTAGTGTGTACACTCTTCAATGTGTTACAACTATGTCCTGTTAAGCACTAAACTTAATTAAAATGTTCACCTAATTATTTTCCTATAAATAATAAGTGGGGAACGACTACTACAGATATGAAATTTGTGATAATGCTTTCATTATTTATGAGCATACACCTGTAATGCAAATTTAAATAAAAATAAGATGTTTAGACGTGAGATTGAACACTTGTGAATGAAATTCATCGAAATATGCCTTTGTGTTCTTCACTCTGGGTAAGTAATAGAACTGTCGTGAGCTTCATATTAAATATTTAAGACCTGAGTCTAGAGAACTATGCTCGGTCCAAAGAACTTTGTCTGTATCATAGTCTTATAAAATCACCATTGCCATAACCCTCCACTGCCAGTCCCTCATTTAATGAGACCAGTAAGCCCAGTACAAGAGTCAGCTCAATTTTTTATTGAGTTTTTCATGGATCGCCTAGAAGTATACAATAAATACTATGGCTAACTTACCTTACTCACAGCCATTGTGAACTACCGGATTACCAAAAGAAATTTTAGTCCATAGTTTTTTAAATATACACGCCATATAATGGTAACTCATTTAATTAAATAAAATGCCCTACTTATTTGCAACAGTTAAAAACCTCCATACTTCCCGCTGGATTGTATGATCACTGTAGTAATGTTAGACCGTGCACTACCCTGCTTAACAAACCACCTGACAAGTTAAGGTAAGGAAAGTACTCATAACTGATCTCAATTAAGAGCATGTTAATAATCCCCGTAACTATCTGTAAAACCTTAGTGTTTTTCTCCGAAGTAAGAAACATTACCGAACCAGGTTCAGAAACTTGTCAGTTCAACGAATCAGAAGGAGCAGGTCTCTTTGATTGATCCTTGATGTCTATACACCAGACGATTGTATTAGCTTAGAAATGCTGAAAAGCTGTCCAGAAAACGTCACATTTTACTAATTTTTATTGTCAAATTTCCATAAGTTGAATGGCTCGTCAAAAGTATATCTTAATTAATAACCTGGAACAGGTTGATTACTTGAAGAAAGATCGAATATATTCAAAAGCACATCACAGTATCATAAATCCATAAGACCCCTGACTTTGTACCTCCCAGTAGACGTGGGGGCAGTCAATTTACGCACAGACCTGTTAGACAGTCTTTGGTATTTCAAATTTATCAATTAAAGCAAGTGTTTACTTTGGAACTCTGGCATGTTATTTTGTGTATGCTGTCTCTTTGAAGTTAAATAATTCAATTTTCGCAATTTTTTGCTGTATAACTTTTCGAAAAATAGGTTTTAGATAATACAATCAGCACGAATCAACAGACAGATAATGAAATAGCGAACAAATTATTTATATTATAATGGATTTCATTCAATATATAGGTATACTCCTATGGAAATCTTACCTGGGCACACTAGTGCCACTTCATGCTAGAAACAAGCCCATTAGGCGCATAGCAAATACGTATGTATACGTATACACCATTAGAAAAAGTTTGGACCTTTACCATAGGACCTATATAGAGAGGTCACGTGACCTTTTTGAATTCCAATAGAATCCTATTGTGTATAAATTTAAAGAATCGGAATAAAAATTATAAATATTGTATGTTTAAAATATTAGAACAAACGTGCATAAAATATTGGCAAACTATAATATGACAACTTGACCATCAAATACTACTAAAAATACATTTCAAACGGAAAGTAAAGTAGGCCAAAAGTAACAATTTTGACAGGTTTTATAACAGAAAATTAAACTATCGAAACGCACAAATAGAGAAGCATTGGATGATATAAAAACCATAACCTTAAACTTTTTTTGTTTGAGCAATATCTTAATGACTTTATGAAAAATGTAAAATATATAAATATATGCCATGAGGAGAAAATAAGTACAGAAGTGCTCAAGTGCATAAATTATTAGACATTTTCTTTACAACATAACCTTTAAAAATTTTTTAAAAATTATATGTTGAAGGTAATGCTAAAAAGACCGATTTTCATTAAAAGATCGATTTTAAGTTTCACTTCTGCCGTTTTTTTGGGGGTCCTGACACGCCTTTTAGTTTTTTTAATGATATTGTTAATTGGCATTACTTCGTATTAAAATTTTGTAAACTGTTCCTCTTAGAAATGAATCTACAAACATTAAGATTTGAAAATAAACGTAATTGTTCTATATAGATATACTAAAATAATGTTTCTTTTTTGTGAAACTGATGTAGACTACATATTTAAATAAAAGAATCGACTCAGAAATATAATATTTGAATCTCTATAATAACGTGACAGCTTGCTGCAATTTCTGCAGTGTGTGCATGATGCAGTGTTAAAAGGATTATTGAATTTATGCATGAGCTAAGTAATTTTGGCACCAACTACCTTAGTATTTATTATACATTTATACAAAAATGTTACTTACTAGTCAACAGTACCGAGTAATTTGTTCCTCAATCAATACTGGTTGTTATGGTTATCTGTATACTTTTAGAGTTTTTATAATTACAGAGTAAAGAACAGCTAAATAAAATAAAAATTATTAATGAATACATAAATACATATTAACATTAATTACTACATAAATCAAAGAATCAAATGTAAGCTTCCTAATAAAAAATAATCCACACTGATGGAAGTTCAAAGTCGTCTTCGAGATAATGTAGATGTACTTGTTGTTATGTGTATCCTTACGAGCGTTCAAATATATATACATATTTGTGTGTGTGTGTGTCTAAACCTAGGTATAAGAGTTTTGCACGGCGAACGGCGACACGGCGATGTGCCAGCGCCACGATAAGCATGGAGCGAGTTAGCGAAGCTGAGTCAGACTGGCTTAAGACACCGCAGCGAGCAGTTGCATGTGCAAACATCTCAGGGCCGCACGCAGCTGGTACGATCGTTGTCGAGCGTGGTCACTTGATTAATTGTTATTGACTTGAAGTGATGTGAACTTTCTTTTATTTTATTAATTTGATTTAATAAACGATTCGTCCTTTGTGTTTGTGTTACCCAGTAATATTCTTTATTTAATTGAAAGCGCCTAACATTCCTCCTCTAGTGTTGAAAAAAATGAGTTGTATCTAGACAACTAGACTCTGAAGTCGTATTTTGATTTTAGAAACTGGCTTTAGTAAAAAGTTTTAAAAAATTTGGAGTCAGTATAACAAACGACTAGTCGGTAAACAGGGAAATTGCAGTAACAGGCTGCCAGCAAAAACTAGTCATTTGTTATACTTACTCGAAATTTTTTACCAAAATCAATTTCTGATATTAAAATGCGACTTCAGAGTTTAGTTTCATTGAAAACAAGGTGTCTGCTGTACGGAATGCAAGAAAAAAAAAAATATTGATCTCTATCAATTTGAATTGAATCGCCCGCCGAAGTTTTGACTGGCATTCTCCAGACTGCAGGTTTCCCATGTACAGGCACCCTGAAGCGGCCCAGTCCGCTGGCCGGTCTAAAACTGTAAGCCGCAGAATCGGCAGAATAAAACAATTCAAGCTGAAAATGACAAAACTTTTGTTATGACAACGAAAATAGAGTGAACTCCAAAACATTATTATCGTAGAATTATAGTTCAAAATGTTTTACAAATGTTTATGTCCATACAATAATATAAATTACGTTTTTAAATATTTTTACTTTAAAATGTTAATTATAACACAGTTCCAGCTGTAAAGCAGCTGAGGAGTGCAGGAACGCCAAAGGTTTTTGGTAAACAGCTTACGCCCATACGTACGAGAAAGAGAAAAGTTGTAGATCCCTCTCTAAAACATAAAATATTTGAAAAAAAGATACCAAGAGTGTTATTAGAAGATCTCAACATCCCAGTCATAAAAAAAGGTGAGATTTTCAAGCCAGCAATCAAACGTTTTTTCAGAGGATTTAAGCATCGTAGGTTCGATTCACGTATAAAACTAAATTAAAACTTATATAAACTTTACGAAGCTAAAAAAAGGATTTTGACATTAACTGAAAATGGATAATATAAAGTATCTTAGTTTTCCGCAAAAATATTTGCAGTACATTATATGTTATAATTTAAGTTCAAAATCTTTTATGGTAGTGAGCTTGTATGACTTTAAAATCAAATAATTTATACTATTATTTTTTAGAACTACTTTAAAACACTAAATGTTTTAGTAAAAATTACGAGAAAATCTTACAAATACTCATACCTGATACAGATGTAGAAACGTGTCTGATACAAATTTGATTTTCGTAGCACAAAGTGCACATTTACATGTGAATATAAGACTTTGTAATTGTAAATATATGTTGCGGATAATTTTTGATTAATTTTAGATTGTTTTCTACATTTCAGATTATAAAAAAATTATTTTACACCCAAACAGTCAACTGCATTAGTATGTAAGAATCCTATTCTCTACTAACTAACACTTTACGAACACTCTATTGCTATCGTTGAGAAAGTTACTAGCTTACAGTGCATGTTCCAAAGTTTTAAATTAAATTATTGTGTATCGAAAATCTTGAGCTCAGAATTATTTCACAGTGCAGTATAATTATAATTTTTCAAAGATGCTCAAAGTATGTAAAGTATTTACACTTAACAAATGACATACAACATTTAGTTACACGACCTCTTAAGTTTTGACTACTATAGTATTATTTAATCATTCAATCTTTTAAGCGATACTTACGAAATTTTAAGTTGTATCTATAGATGAGGACTGTTTTTAAGCCACGTAGTTTTATTTCAAATGCAGTTAAGTAACTTTCCCTTCAGTAAATAGTCTAGTGTTGCCTTATTCATTTAATTTTTTTTTTTTATGGCATTTTACATCATAACATTTAACAGTCTACTATCATATTACGTTTCCTCAAAAGTTTCGTTCAAAAAATTTAGAGAGAAAGAAATTTTTATAATACTCAATTATTTAAAGTTAAAAAAATTTGTGAATCATAAAAAAACAAATGCAAAACCGATTACTGAGTTTCATATCTAAAAAAAGTATTGGGCCTGTAGGACAAATAATTTATTTACCATTATAAAGGTACCTTGAATATTTGTTTTGTTATGCACCCTGTACTGACATACTCTACATGACTCAATATCCATCAATTAATATTCTACTCTATGCTTCATGATATATTATCTTTATCCCAGAGTTCTCATAATAAGCGACATGATGGTTATAAGAAATAATTATATTTAAATAAAGTATCTACTGATTTACGAGTTACAGGTGTCGTTTATCTCTACGCAACTCTACACACTTTATTCATGAGCGTTAGTCATTAAAAATAAAGTATTAGAGTTTCAAATAGTACAATATCAAAAAACAAGAAACAAAATATATTTTTTTGTAAAGAAAAGAAGTATTTTACAATGATTTTCTTACATCGTTAGTTTTTTTTTTAAATGTCATATGACTATCAAATTATCTCTGGTTTGACAGTAATGCTAAAAAATTTTTTATTTAGAATGCATAATGTCCATATTAACTGTGTTATCTGGGAGCAACTGCTTGTATAACTGCTTATCTTGCTGATGCTGTCTGATCCACCATTAATTTACGCGATACACTTAAAAGCTTTAGCTATTTAAATAATATCAAGTAAATAAAAAAGATGTCAATCACAGAAGAGGAAACATTAGCGAGAAATATGTATGATATCAAAAAATTATGAGTTAAATGCTCAGATAAATGTTTGGTATTAGAAATATGTTTGTAAACTTTAAAACACGAGGGAGCTCTTTCCCCTGCGCACTTTGCTCGCCTACCCTCAATTTTTAACAAAAGTTTGTTTTTAGTTTTTAAAAAAAAATCTAACAATTATCTTTCTTACAACATTTTGTTTCAATATTTGTTCAAACTTTCAAATTAAATTACTACTATCTAATTTTCAAATATTTTTTTCAAATTTACCCACTCTTTATCAGTTTGAGCCAATTACACAACGAGTTAAATGGCTTCAGTCACATAACAGTCAATCTTCTTTCTTTAGATCGTTCGAAAAATCGAAAAAGATCACTTAGAAAATCATTTAGTTATGTTTTTTCATATTACAAATCTCAGTCTGGATTTTTCCTTCATTTAGTCTATGCTTTAAAAAAGCTTTTGCTGTATAATAGTAAAAAAAATGTTAAAATATATTACCTAGCGACCTAGCCCTATTGACCTATTGACCTAGCGTAGAATTTAAGTATACCTTTGCTTATTCTTTATATGACGTACGTGGTTTATATACAGGACTTTATGAAATGCAGACGGTCATTATAATAAATGAGATGTCATGGTTGTAAAGAATCACGAGTTTTGTAAATTTCTCATACTTTTTACCATTCATCACTTTCTATTTAAATAGTAGAACAGTGTTATACGTCGATTTAAGTTTTTTACGATATAGATGACGAGTACCTA
This sequence comes from Copidosoma floridanum, assembly GCF_000648655.2. Next base: position 426,857 of record NW_019379641.1, read on the forward strand.
AGAAGAAAACGTAATAAATTATACACACACTATCCTGAGAATAATCTTAATGAGACCATAAAATTGAAATAATATTGATTTAACCGTTGAAAGAAATGAAATTTAAAATAATAATGGCATCGAACTTCTTTCTGTGAAAAGTATATAATTAAGAATTCAATTCAAAAACATGATAACTTCGGATTTTGTCGTGAAATATAGTAACTGAGAATTTGGTTAAAGAATGTGGTGACTTGTACTAGGTCATATTTACTTTGAATTAAACTGGTAACACTGACAAAAAATATTATAGCTTGTGCTTTAGCTTTTGACAACAAAATAAAGTCAGTCCATCCGACAACTAAGAAATTTTTAAATCTCTGTCATTGTCATTAATCAAAATCTAAGTAGACAGTAAGCTGCCCCAAATTAATACTTAATTCTCAGTTATTGCATTCTCGAACTGAATTTCGAGTTATGTTGTTCAATCGAATTCTAAGGTGTACCCCTTCTCATTTAAGACCAACAAATTGTTTAAATCTATTAGTATACTGTACAGATTATAACATTAAATTTCTAGCAGCCGATTACATCAAACGTAAGGCCCTAATACAGCTACATAGTGCAAGGGTACCAAAAGTAGTACTTGATCGATATACACCTATTCCTAAAATAAAAAGTACTATTCTAGACAATTCTCAAGAACCAAAAATTATTGACATTCAACTTCCTATTGTGCTATTACAAGATCTAAATTGTTCAACGACTAGAAAAGGTGAGTCTTTAAATATTATTAGGTATGTAAATGGGTCATTCTACCAAAAACGGTATATTTTGTGTCCCAGTTAATTACAACAGCGTGTAAGGAAATATAGATCTGAAAATTTTTTTAAATAACCAAAGGATGTTTTTCGCTGAAGGTGTAGCGAAATTCATATCATCAATAAGTATTTCTTTAGTTTAAGATACAAAAAAGGGCTAAATTAGCGTAACGGGCTCTCGTCTCACTCGTAAATTTGCAGTTTTGACGACGCCTAGTAGCAAAATATGGAGTTTAAAATTTTTCTACGGCATGGATCTTAAAGTCATTAATGCAAACAACATTTTCACGCATTTAACAGAACCAAAAAAAAATACATCCAAGACGTGGATGGTGTTGAAGTAGCAGGACAAAAATCTGACAAACTTAACATTCCAACGAAAAGTGTTCTTACAAATGCATGCAACTGAATTTTGGCATTCCAGTTTGGACCCAAATTAATTTTTAAACATAAATTTTTTCGAATACGACTACTTTTTTAAAATTTTTTTATCGTTTGATCATGATTTTTTTTGGTTTTACATTTTTTTAACAATCGAGTATTAGTAAAACCTCCTTAATAAACTCGAAGTTAAGAAATTATTCTGTACTTCATTTTAAATTAACATGATGTTTTAAAAGCTCCAACTTTCAATTTCATTTTATATAATCTATCAGTTTATGTTTTAATAGCTCCAACTTCCATATTCATATTATATAATCTATCAGTTCAATAGTAGTTTAAATATGAGCCTAATGGAAGCTTGAAGATTATGAGTTTAAATAATTTGCTCTGTTAAAATAATTTGGCTACCCACGAATTTACCAGACCATTTTTTCTTAATAAATTAAAATGGTTACGAATAAAAAATGATGCATTGCATGTACAAATAATTAATCGATATCATACTTTCTAGATACATTGTACTTGAGAACAATAGTTGTGGATGATTCTACAGAAAATTTAAAAGAAAACCAGAATGATATTACTATAAAAAATAAAACAACAAATGATAATCCTGTTACAATTTACCCAACTATTCCAAGTATACTAAATACAGGATGTGTGATGGATTCAGCTGTTGAAAAAAATGATGTCGAAACTTTCAAAGGGATTGAACCTCGCCCTGAGACAGGTAGTTTTTATAAAGCAACATACATGTAGTAAGCTTTTTGTTGTCAATCTCACTTAAGAAGTTACCCTTTGCAAATGAGTATAAATGGAAAAAAAAATACTGAGATATAACTTTCGATGCATTTTTTTGCTTTTATAGAAATACACGAATGGGATTCTGTAACAGATGAAATTATAGATAATAGTAATTTTTTAAAACAAAATTCACAAGAATCTACAGCGTGTGCTAAAACTTCAGAGGTGGCCATCAGTTCTGTCTCTAATAATCAGATTTTTGAATCTGAAAGTCTCACACAAGTAAATGCGGATAAAGAGATTGAGCAGACTTACTCTAATCAATCCTGTGATATGTTATGTACAAATAATAAAACCGGTCCACGTATAATCAGTGTAAGTCAGTTGAACAAACAAACAGCCATACCTACTGCTGACAAGAGTTGCAAAGCATTTCCACAAAAATTGGATAACAAAGGTTTGCAAATAAAACATTATTTATTTAATTTGATATGATGTCTTTTGTATGGTCTATAATTTTATTTTGAAAAAAAAAACCAACCTGTATTATTATTTATTGTTTGATTTTATTAAATATTAAGAGTAATTAAATTTTTGTAGTTTAATGTATAGCTCATTTTTTTTATCACTTTTTTTAATGTATTCCATCAAAGTCATTGAATTTTTTATATTTTTGTTCCATTTTTTTTACGATAACCTCAAATTAAAAATAACGAAATTTTAGAATTTTCAGATTATGTTGTGACAAATGGTCAAATTATTGAAATGCACGAATGTACGGATCAGGCTTTTAATCAGTTGTATTCACCGAGCGATACGTTTATTGGTTATAGAACTTTATTAAGTAGCTCAAAAGATGGCGTTATTAGTGAAAATGCAGATGTCATTCAGCCACTTTCAAGTGATGGTAACAATGGTAGCTTTTTCGAATGGCCTTATTCTGATAATATTATTACTATTAGAACAAGGCCATTTATGTTCTGATTTTCATATTAATATCATATCATATGGCATATATCGTATCAACACGTGACTTTAACAGATATAGAGCTAAGTGAGAACCAAAACTTGAATGTACGTTGTACTGAGTCAGACTCAAAAAGATGCACTGCAAAAACGAAAACATGGCAAAATCAAGATGCCAAAGACTTACATTTATGTGAAGATCCATTTCGACATATGGTATTCTATGACACTGATGATAGAGACATAGGTAATTGATGTATTTAATAATATTGATAGTTGTTTATTCAACATAAAATATTGTGAAAGTAGTTAGCAATTAGCATAAATGAGCTACCTAAGAATTAGCAATGTCTTGTTAGTATATAAACTTACGTTTTCTTTAGTTTCTTATAACCCTTACGAAGTATTCGCCGTGTATAAAGAAAATGTACGTACTTCTGTATTCTCAGTAAAAAAATATGATATTAAAAGAGAACGCGTACAAAGTTAAGATACGTTGATAAATTCATACGAAGAACTAGACATGCAGTTGTTTAAAATTAATCTAGTCTAATTTCCATGTATAAATTTTTTTCGGTACACAACTGAATTATTACGACGATTGTTTATTATAAAAAAATCTTTGAACTTTGAAATGCCCTATAATCCTTACTCTTGATTGCTCTACTGTGTATGAAACGGTGATTTCTCTAGGTTTGACTGAATTTAAGGGAATCTAGAGGCACGTGTATGTATATACACCTTGGCACACAAAATTAAACACTATTTATAGCGTAACCGTGCCCTGTTTTTACTCACACTGAATTCTTCAGCCTAAATAAAGTTATATTCTTATTGTACTCATGTTTGACAAATTGAAAATTATTAGGTTATTCACTAATTACTTTACATAAAACGATTTTCAACTCTTACATTATACACTTATTTAGATCTGAAGTCTTAAATAGCATAATCTATCCTTGTCTTTCATTTACTAGCCCTTTAAAGCCTGTAAAGGTAAGCAATGCAGTAGCAGTATGGCTATTGTAGAAAAAATTGATCGTTGAAAAAAAAATGTTTTTCGTCATTGTCCAATATAGAGTATTAAAGTTGGAAGTCATGTATTCGAGACATTCTGATTGGTTAACAATTATTAAATTAATTTAAAGTAAGACATGTAGCTATTTTTAAAAGAAATGTCTAACGATCAAAATTAATTTATGCAAAAGTAAAAAAATATTAAATTATTATTCATTTTATATGATATAAGTTTGTAAAAAATAAGTTTTGACAAATCCCTGTAAATAATAATAATAGACATGCTTAAAGTGAATACAAAAAAATCACCATGTCAGTAACAACTTGGAATCTGTGTAGGCTTGCTCATGCTAATAAGCTATTTCATTATAAATTTTTTAATATTCAATACATTCTCATAAACTTTATTAACTTATACAATACAACGTTACAGAGACCGAGTTTTCTGACAATCTTGCTCCTGACAACAGTATAAATCTAAATGCCTCAATAAATGCTATTAAAGGAGATTTTTTCATCGATCAAAATAATGAAAATTGCGAATCAGAGAACTGTTCAAATACCATGGCTGTAAATGATGACTTTGAGGCTTCAGACTCAGATAATAATGACGACGATTCTGTTTGGGCCGATGATAATAGTTGTATTGATGATAGCGATTATGATGACTTTAACGGTGATAAATCTAGTCTTGATGTGAGAGTCGAAAGAAACGTAACTTATGAAACAGAATCGAATTATAACAGTAGTATCCTAAGAGTTTGCAGTAACTTAGAGAATAATAAAAAAGATCACAGTATTCTTATAGATACAAGTGCTGTTCCATTGCCAGATATTTCAAGTAAGTTCATGTGTTTTTTAGTTACTACGAAAATTTTATCAACTAAAATTGTTTGGCCCCACAAAATACAGTTTACAGTTAAAACAATGTGCTTGCTTACGATTTACTAAGTATCTTTGTAAGTTACGTGAAAGTAAAACGTTTTGATCGTAACATACTACTTTCTTAGAGCAAGCACTATAGTAAATGTTACTTGTAAGAGCGAACTGTTTTTCGGGTTATGTTTGAATAAATTTAGACGAGAAATATACTAATCAGTGATATAAGTTTGTGTTGTTAATTTATTTAATAAATAATTTAGACAAGGTTTTCACATTTAACAAAGTGTTCATTTTAGTTTTAAGTGTCATTATTTTTCTTTTTAGATATTTCCCCAGAAGATGGAAATTTTGCAGAAAATAATGTCGTTAATAGCACACTAATTAATGCGAAGAATCTCTCAAATGCAGGTACGCTTATAATATTATACATATATTTTTAGGTATTTGGAGGACAATTCAAATTTGCAAATTAAATTTCTTTATCAGTATTTTTTTTACATATTTTAATGTTATCGATGGACATACAAAATATTTTTATGGATTTATTACTATGAAAATATAGTATCTCTATATTTTTTGCGATCAAACATTAACAAGTTCATGATTATAACTAAGGTAATGTTAATTTTCAGATGATCTAGTTGCAGATCCTACTTATGAACCATCAGATCCAAATCATAATTTGAATGCAACTCTACCTTCATTCGAAAATGAGCAAGAAAAACAAGGAAAACAAGAAGAAGTTATTGTTACGTTAGCCGAAATAATAACCAAACTAAGTGCCGAGGATTCTGATATTATACACCCTACTTATTCAGAGGTAAAAGTTTTGACGACACAAAAAAATGTAGCTGGAAAAAGGCAGAGAAAAAAACACCGTTGTCCATGGTGTGGGGAGGACCAAACTAAGTTAAAACAACATGTTGAGCGTAAACGTTCTAACCAGCCTGATGTTGTTGAAATGATAAGAAATAATAAGGCTAACCCAGCAAGTAAGAAGACTATGGACAAAATATATAAAGTTGCCGATCTCATTTACAACTCTGATATTATTCACAATAAGGGCGAGTTACGAGTTGTAAAAGCTCCTCAAAAGGAAAAAACCGCTGATGACTGTTTAGTTTGTCCTAAGTGCAACGGCACATTATTTGAACATACTTTCAGAAGTCACGTAACTGAATGCATGGGAATATCAGAGAAAAATTGCAGAAACTTAGCACAATTGGGAAGAAACTATTTGCAAAAATGTTCTAAAAATGCTTCTTTAGTCTTAAAGAAGCGCATAATTTTTCGAATGCAGAATGACAATATTAAAAAGGCAATTCGTTACGATGAACTGATAATACAGTATGGTAATGAACTTTGCTGTCATTTACGAGGAGAACAGCATAGGGGAAATATTTCAACGCAGCTTCGAAGACTGGGACGGTTAAAAATAGCGTTGGAGGTTGCAAAGCTTTCAAATGCTTTGTTTCCTAGTAATAGTGTAACTATTATAGAAGCTATTGAGCAAATGTCTCGTGATCCTGTTAAAAACCACAATCCAGACTATATTGATTATGCCACAGTTGCGCAGAATCTTAGAACTCTAGTTATGGCTGTGAGTAACACTTATCTCATAATGCTAGTCAAAGCTAATAATAAAGAGCTGGCTGATTGCATTAAAGATTTTATTTTATGTTTTCATAATGACTTTAAGAGAAGACTGTCCCGTGTAGCATCAGTATCACACTCGATGCATAAAAGAAGAAAAAATACAGATTTACCCGAACTTCATGATTTAGCAATCTTGTACACGTTTCTAAAAGAACAGAGAATAAAGCTTTTCAATGCATTAAAAACGAAATACTGTCAAAAATTGCATTTGGAACTTATTAAAATAACATTGACATCTCTTCAAACGTACAATAGAAGACGACCCGGTGATGTAGAACGGATTCATTTAGAAGATTATCAAAACCTTAAGCGACTAGACACAGTTGACACTCATCAGTATCAAAAACTTAAAAAAGGTCTGCAAGACCTGTCAATGGAATTTTCATTATTTTGAACGAGAGGAAAACTCAATAATGACATCAAATTGTTAGTTCCTTCTGACGTAAAAATTTGTTTGGATCTTCTAGTTGAACTAAGGAATAAATTAAGTTTAAGTCCAAAAAATGTATTCCTTTTTGGCTTGCCTCAATCTCCAACCTCAGAGATAAGATATCCATCGGCTGACGATCCAACTCTTCGAGTTTACTCGATCTTCACTCGGTCAACGCAACACAGCTCAGTCCCTCCAGCGCACGATGGATCACTTGCTGCGAGATCTGCCTTTCGCCCGAGCTTACCTAGACGACATCATCGTCGCATCACCGGATCACGCCCAGCACCTCAAGGACCTCCGGCAGCTCTTCGAAGTCCTGCGGAAAGCCAAGCTGCGCATCAACCCGGATAAGTGCACCTTGGGAAAGGACCAGGTGACCTATCTGGGGTACTTCGTCACGGCTGAGGGTTTTCGCCCTCCTCCACCAAAAGTTCAGGCCATCTTGGACTTCCCACGCCCGAAGACCTCCACAGAGCTTCGTCGCTACCTACGGCTCCTAAATTATTATCGGAGGTGCATCCCGAAAGCTGCTCACATCGTGGCTCCTCTCAACTGTCTACTCCAAGGCTTACCGTCTAAAAAGAAAAACGTTGAGATCCCCTGGAACCCGGAAGCGGACGCCGCCTTCGAGCGCAGCAAGCTTGCTGTTTCCAAGGCCGCCACGACCACCTTCTTAGAAGCTGACGCTCCACTCGCTTTGAGGACGGACGCTTCAGACATCGCGATTGGCGCGGCTCTCGAGCAGCAGGACGACCATGGCGTCTGGAGGCCCTTGGCCTTTTTCTCATGGAAGCTGACCGCTCCTGAGAATAACTACGCGGCCTACGATAAGGAGCTTCTCGCAATATACGCCGCCATCCGTTTCTTCCAGCGAATCATCGAAGGAAGAAACTTCATCGTATAAACGGATCACAAGCCTCTCGTTTTTGCAGCATCTCAGCGTTCAGATAAGGCCTCGCCCAGACAGGCTCGTCACCTGAACTATATCCTCCAGTTCAACACCAGGATCGCCCACGTCAAGGGAGAGGACAACGTCGTAGCTGATCCTCTTTCGCGGGTCGCTACCGTCTCCTTCCCTTCAATCCTCAGCCCGGAGGTGATCGCCGCAGCCCAAGCTCGAGACGACTAATCAGTGATATAAGTTTGTGTTGTTAATTTATTTAATAAATAATTTAGACAAGGTTTTCACATTTAACAAAGTGTTCATTTTAGTTTTAAGTGTCATTATTTTTCTTTTTAGATATTTCCCCAGAAGATGGAAATTTTGCAGAAAATAATGTCGTTAATAGCACACTAATTAATGCGAAGAATCTCTCAAATGCAGGTACGCTTATAATATTATACATATATTTTTAGGTATTTGGAGGACAATTCAAATTTGCAAATTAAATTTCTTTATCAGTATTTTTTTTACATATTTTAATGTTATCGATGGACATACAAAATATTTTTATGGATTTATTACTATGAAAATATAGTATCTCTATATTTTTTGCGATCAAACATTAACAAGTTCATGATTATAACTAAGGTAATGTTAATTTTCAGATGATCTAGTTGCAGATCCTACTTATGAACCATTATATACATATTTGTGTGTGT
>NW_019379641.1:440973-517812 GCF_000648655.2 Copidosoma floridanum
TATATATATATATATATATATACCATCAAAAAAAGCTTCGTGTTTGGTTAGGGTCTTCATTATTTTGGCAGCCAACCTCGGACCTACCATTTGCGCCCTCATGTTGCCATCGTCGGCCCAGCTCCGGTACTTCGGCAATCGAATTCGAACCTCTAGTCCGCCGAACTAGAATTTCTGATCGGATTTATGCTTGTATGTTTATGTATGTACAGCGTCAACTGCTAGTGTTTTTTGTGTTTAACGTCCTTGAATCGGCGCAATCGTCAATGTTGGTTATTGGCCCGATAAAAAGTGATGGCACATTAAGTCGACTGCGAAAAAAATAATCGTGTAGCTATATCCTGGTGTCCTGGTGAATATGCTTTTTTATTGAAAGCTGCTTTCTGGGTTAATTATCAAGAGTTGTCAGTTTCAACCTTCTTTTATCATTGATTTGAAGGTAGTTAGCAAATAGTATCTTGCTTAAGGTGGTTCTTCACGATGGTGCCGTATCAAAGCGACACGGGACCCTGTGGTTTTCTAATTTTCGATTAGCGTATTATTTGCAACATAAAATAGGTTGTACTGGCACTTGACTATAATATCATTGCATTTACATACAAATAAACATGTTAATAAAGTCAGAGTAAGAGTTATAAAAAATTTCTTTTTTGACGCAAGGTTCTGAAAATGGCATGTACGCTCCTACTCAAGCAGACGTTGCCGTAGTTTACACGGCAGACATTTCGTTTACGATTAAATATCGTATATTATTTCCCTGATGAGCCCAAACTTTTGTTATATTATAAGAAAGCTGAAAAGTTCTTCTTTCACTACAAACTTTTTCTATTACGATCTTAAGTCTACTTTACGAGATATTACATGATATCGTAGTATGGAAAAGTAACCTACATAAGAATACATGTTAAAAGTGCATTTTTTGACTGACTCGTTTTCAAAAATTGGCCTGATAAAGGGACTTGAAATTTTAAGAGAAGATACCTTATAACTTTAATAACAATCTCTCCAAGTTTCCCTGTAAGTTTAAGTAAATGGGTTAGGTGAAGAACCACCTTAATGCCAGCAAAAACGTTTTGGTAGATCAGTAACAATAATAATTTTTTTTTTAATAACTCTACCCTGGCAACTTGATACTTTGAGTGTGTACATGTTTTTTTTCGTAATTAAATATCTATAAGATATAACTGCAGCTATTTTCTGGTTCACGGCATGAGTTTTTACTTATCAAGCCTGTTTAAACAGTCATGCTCCATAATACTAAGTTCTTAGTCCTGATTTAATACTTATGATGACAAAGGAGTAGGTATAAAAGTAGTTTATAATATTTGTTGGATTTATCAAATTTTATCTACTCACCTTGATGTTAGCATAACCAATGAAACTAAATAAACTTTGAAAATTCTTCGGGAATCCATTAACAAACAGTCACTCTAGAGTCTTTACAGCTATTGAGCAGTTTCTTGTTGATTGAACTATATTTGGTAAAAGTGTTGTTTATGACTCCTTACGAGAAGTTAGCTTCAGAACTTGCAGTGCTACCAATCTAATACAGCATGGGAATTCAAAATCACTAATGCGGTAAATTTGAATGTTAATGACGAATCAAAAGAAAGCTTCACCTCCACCTGAAAAATTTTTTTTCTTGTTCACCCATGGTTCACCCACAGTAATAGTTTGGTAATGGCTCGCTCGAGAGCTGTGTTTAAAATAAACAAATCCTATTAAGTACCGACAGAAGAATTACCGACCGCATATTAACATTCAAATTTACCGCCTTAATAATTTAGAATTTTCTGCGTTATGTTGGTAGCATTGCGAGTTTTGCAGTCAACTTCTCGTAAGGAGTCGTAAAGTACACATCCGCCTTATATTTTTTCAAGATCAAAGGAAGAGTTAAAAATGACTTCAATTACTATAAAATCCATAAAATTATTTGTTTTCCTCGATGTTTATTGGTAATTGAAAACTCATGCCTTGCAACGCAAAATAGCTGCAGTTATATATTACAGATATTCAATTCTAAACAAAAAATATACATATAATGTATTAGATTGCCAGGGTAAAGTTCTTAGAGATTAACAATTATTACTCATCAGATAAAAGTTTCTTTTCTAGCTTTAATCAAGATGGTATTCGATAATAACTGAACTACCGTCAAAGCAATGATAAGAGATAGGTGAAAACGACAACAATTGATAGTCTACTCAGAATACAGCTTTAAATAAAAAAGCATATACACTTGGTAGTAGCAATACCATCATTTTATTCGACGTATATATCTAGTGTGTTATCACTTTTAAGCGGGTCAATGTAACCAACGTTGACGATTGCTCCGACAAGAGGACGTTACAAACAAAAACACTAGCAGACAACGCAGGCGATATATTATGCACTTCTCTCTTCCTCTGCTGTTTATATGGCAAAAAGCTGGTTTCCCTACGGATGCTAACGCCATCTCTTGTTGATCTAGAGGAAACAATAGTCAACGTTGCCATTTAGGGCTCGGGGCGCCCTTGGGTGTACACGTGTACATACTGTACATAAGAACGAGCAGTCTACACTTCTTATGTCTATGGTTTCACCATAGAGGTATATAAGGTAAAAGTACCCCTTTGGAACGGTTTTTAGCAAGTGTTTTCTTATGGTTTTTATAAAAAAAATAATATTTACATGTTAAGCATAAATTTCGTTTCTTCAGAAGCGCTTCGTCTTGATCTTTAGTATTTTAATTTTTTAAATCTGTTTAGAATTTAATTTATTTTATTAATCAATAAAACTTCAATAACGAATTGTGTCCGTCGGGAGCCGTACCATATAACTTTTTTTAGCTTCGCGGGCCTATGTTATAACATAGGACGATGTACAGAAAAATGGTTATATGGTACGGCCCCAGATGAAACATTACTAAAACTTGTGTCCTACTTTTGAAACAGTATGTCCTCTGTATGAAACACACATGCATTTTATATGCACTCAGTGTGTTTCATACGAGGGACATCATGTGTTTGAGGTTATGTTCTCGATGTGTCCCAGTTTGAAACAGCACTTCACCATTATTTTTTTTTTTTTCATTTATCAGAACATGAAACAAATAAAAAATTTTACTGTTTAAAGAAGCTTACACTTGAAATATTGTACGAGAATAATTTCTTCGTAAACAATCATCTAAAACTATATTCATTTCTACTGTTTCATGAGGGGGACAGAAATTTTTTAAGTGTTTCTAGGTGGTACCTTATATTTACCTTAACCGTTTGTTATCATCGTATGTCGATCTGCTCCGGGCCGCGTAGAGAGAGCGCGTTGTTCAACTACTTACACTTTATTGCTGAAAACAAATACAACTCACCTCGACAAGCAGTATTAAATTAAAAGCTTTGTACGTACGATAACGTAAATTAGATTGCCAGAGATGAACAAAAAAACTGACTTCTGATGTTAAAATTCTCATAAATAGAAAAAAAAATTGTAAAATTTGTTTATTGAAATATTTAATAAACTTTATGCATTGTATATTTTACAAATAATCAGATCATCATATAAAATTATATTTATACATAAAACAGTGCACCTAACAAATTTTAAACATATTATTCATCCAGGAAATTTTTTACCCCGTACTCTTGTTTATGTGTACTTAGCAGTAGTTGAACAACGCGCTCTCTACGCTCATTGGTGGAAAATCCAAAAGGAAGGTCGCTTGTTCCAAGCCTCCTGATTGGCTGATCAGTTCGGAGGCTGAAGAGCGCACCTTATGAATTTTCACACCATGCTATATATTCAGTCAGCCGAAAGAAAACATCATAACAATCCCATTCTCCGCCTTCTCCGGTTTGACTAGCGTGGTAAGAATCTATATATAATATACTCGCAGGCTTCTCTTCTCTCTCTCTCTCAGTCCCCCCACTCCTTGTCGTCCGACCGACTGCGCGAGTTTTCTCATGGCGCATGTACATACATGTATACTGATGCACATCCACATGGTTCTTTACATAAATGTGTGAGTGCAATGTTGACGTTTTGCGGGTCAAAACAAAGCAGAGAGCAGAAACGGCGTCGGAGACAAGCCGTCGCAGTCGCGCATTCGCTCGCAGGATTTTGCGAAGTTCGGTTACCTGCAGGAACGCGCGTGGCAATATTCTCCTCGGACATTCTCTTCTTCATTTTTTTTTTCTTCCAACTGCACACCTTATAAAAGGTTTATTCATCTGCTCTTCATTGTTTCGCCAGCAAGTCCATGAGATTGGAGTTGTATCGATAGAGAGAAGAATACATTTAAAACAACAGTATAAAAAGAGGAGAGAGACGCCGCGCGCATCGCGCAAGTTGCGCCGTGTCTGTGTGTACATTGTAATTTCCTTTGTTTCGCTTGACGTATACCACATAGGTAAATACACATTCGTATATTATCTGTGCACAACATGGTTGTGCGGTTCTAAGTTGACGGTCGATTTGTCAAGGTTATCTGAATTTTGGGTACTTCAGTACAGGAGGAAAGGCATCAGAGCATCAGACTATCAGAGGGGCTTTTAAATACGTATACATACATACGCATAGCATATACACACCCCAAGACAGCTGGGACGGCGTCTCTCGCTTTCTCTCTCTACTGTTGCGCCGCGCGCTTCCACTGTTTATTTATCCACCTACGCGCGCTCTCCGGACATCATCACACAGCCACCGTCGCCGCTATCGCATCTGATACTATATATCAACTTATCTCTGTTGCGAGGCGTAATTGTGAATATTGGATTGGACGTAGGCTGTATATAGCCAAAAAAGGAAGCAACAGCAAGGACGAGAAAGTCAATCATGTCCATCGGGAAGTTTTCATCCGAGGAGACGCTGGGAGGTGAGTGGAATATTTATTATTTTGCATACGAATGCCTGTAGATTTGGGCACGTAAGTAAACGATTATGTACATCGTGTGCTGTGTGTCAAGTTTTTGCGTTTACAAGTGTACGTTATAGAGCCGGATCCATCAGCTCAGCCATTTCACGGGTTAATCAAGAGCACGTAGGCTTTACACCTTATATACGTATACACTACACCTATACACACCATGTAGATTGGAGGGAATAGCTCGATGCGTATTAGAGATAAGGAAAGTTTTTTGTTTTGCGTCGCAAATACCTACATTAATTTAAATTGGTGCAGTACGTCAGTACTTTAAATTTTCGTTTCTCTTCGGTGATGCTTGCTATCTAAGTATGGCACGTTAATGTTGAACAGCTGTCTTTTGTTTGTGCCCGGCTGCACGGACGGGTTCGCGAACCGCGCAGTTCGCTCACTCTCTATGTATATATCATAGGTACCTACACATACAGGCTTCAACTTCTGTGGACTATTTTTCACTTGTTTGATTTCGGAGTCACTTGCTTTGATTTTTTTTTCTTGGGTGGGCGTACTTTTTTGAGGACATCGGCCTCGTTGCGCTCTTGCACTATTATATCTATACATAGTAGTTATCTTTTCTTTCTACGCTGTTCTTCCTCCCCGGCTGGGTGACCTTCGGCCGAGAGTTTCTCGGCGACGCAATTTTCTGGAGCTGTTGCGCTGTCTAGCTCTGTTACGCTATCCTTTATGCAACATGTGTGAACGGTGGAAAAAAAGTGTATTTTAAATTAACATGCCATTTCCTTGCCATTGTACTTAAGAAGTTGAAAAAAAAAAATGTTTGAAATAAAGTAAGTTGAGTTGGAAATAAATTACACTTGCAGTTACGCTGTACTCCTAAGTCTTACAAAAAAAATTAGTTTATTATCTATAACTTCGTGAGTATTAGGAATTTTTTTTTAATTTAACGAGTTTCAATTAATAGTTTTTTTTTATTACATTTTTTCAATCGTTTTCCTGCATTCTCCATTTTCTATCAATTTGAAGATTTTAAAAAATTTTTAAGTGCTCTTAGTGGAGTTTGTCATACATAGTTTTTGGAGTAGCCCTCATTTTATCAAATAACGTGATTAAGGTTGAAAGCACGAGTAAAAAATATATCAGAATACTCTTGTTTGGCCGACTGCTCACATTTTTTTTATCTTTTGAGCTTAGAAAAGAATATAACTTTTTTTTTGTAGGTTGGTAATTTTTCGTACTACATGGGACCCAGATAATATAAACAATTTTTATTTATAATTTTATTTCAATGGATTTGGAAGTAAAAAAAAAGATTGGTTCAAAAACAGAAAACAATAAAAAATCGTATACTACACCTACACAATACGGGAAAAAGTAAAAAATGTTCGGATCGCACGTTTGTCACCGCAGAAATATGTTCTGTGTGAATTTTTATGTAACATTAGTTTTAACTTAAGAGAAAACTGAAATTTATTGTTACATTTAAAACGTTCTATTCATACAACTCTATCGGTACGCGTATCAAAAAATTATAAATGATTAATTTTTACGAACTCATTAGTACTTCCTGCTCATAATGGCCAAAGGATATTTACGTGAGCGTTTACTCATTTTAAATTTAAATTTGCATGTCTCGCTCACATTTTGTTATTTTCTCCTTACATGACATTACATCAATTATTTTTCTCTTCGACGACATGAAAAAAATTGTAAATCGATGAAATGCATGACTATTTTTATGTTTGTCCTAAAGTTAACAAAAATTTTATTACGTGCGAATTGCTTCTTATATAAATACTCTTTTATTGGACTGTAAAATTTTGGCATGATTGAGTACAAGAAAAATAGATCTTTCTCAAATTTTCAAAACAGGAAGCAAAGTTGACCACAATGAATGTACTTATACTCTTACCTTTTGTATCAATGAACGCCGAATTCACAAATGTTACACTATACAAAATTTTTTGTTTCTTTGTATACTGTATATTTGGAGCTGGCTTTAGTAGGCTTGCCGTGATTTTTTGTTAAATAAAGTATGTTACATTTTTTTTCTTTTATCTTGGTACTTGGTAGCGTATTCTGAAGATTAACTTAAACATAGAATTGGACAAAAAAATTAATTTAATTTAAACTCATCTTGAAGTTTGGAAGCTAGTGCCTAATTACATTTTTTGCTTGAGTTTTTTTTTTTTTAATTATTCTACTGACTTGGTGGAAGATTCAGACAAGAAATACCAAGTGATTGGAGCATGATTGTTAAAAAGTATGTGTACACAGTTGATCAATATTTCGCCGTTTTACTAATAGCTTCTTCAGAATATCTACATCTGGATATAAACAAAAGAAACTTTTCTTATCAAATATATAGTTATGGGAAATAATCGAACATAAATTAAGAAAAAAAACTGAAAAACAATTGATATAAAATAATATACCAAATAAAGTCCAAATCACTTACCATTAATTCTTACAAATGAGCAAGCATCAAGGAGAACTGGTGTTTTGTATTCTATTAATTTATTCATTTATATGCAGTCGAAGCACCTTTATAAACAAAAAGTAATAATTAGAGATCAAGAGAGTCAATGGGTTGAAAGTATGTCTACCTACTACCTCATCGACCAACACTGGTTGATTATCCTAGTACCAATATTCATATTTAAAATATTTGTATTAAACAACCGTGTACTTGTGGCAAAGTGTTTAATATTTTCTGGTCTGCATATTTCAAACAAACGTTTCCTTTAACATTTTCTTTTCACTGTATTTCAGTGCGCTGCTCTTTGTTTTTGCACGTCAAAAGTACGCGTAATAATTAATGCCATCTCCCTTGAACTTGTTTATTTTTGCTAATTGGCGTACATTAATTTTCTTCGATTGAAAATTACTTTGTAGCCTTGAGAAAAAAGTCGATATCTTCGTGCACACAAAGAAGAAACACCCTCGCTCCACGATACGAATGGCACGTGTGAGAGTGTAAACATTGCCTACACACGACGTATAGATATCAGTTAATTGTGTAGTAATATGGTAAGATTTATGGAAAGAAAGGAAGGCGAGAGAGGTAATAGATACGTGGAGAAGGGAATAAGCAAACTGGTACAGGGTGGATTCTATTTTTAGAGATCGTGCGTTGCACTCGCACCTCGACTCGCACGCTATTTAGCTGCGGTGTGTCCTTGAGTTGAGTGATTCTCGCGATTACAAAATTTTTTTTTTTTTATTTAACGTCACCAGTTATTTTTTGTCTTAGTAAGTAAAATTCATGGCGTTTCTCGTTAACTTGAAGGTATTTTTGATGCAAGCCTATACATTTCTATATCAGATGAATTTCATTATTTTCGCTGTTGATTGCTTGGGTTACGTGAGCAGCGCACGTGTGGTACCATAAATTCGATTCGCGCGCAATCATTCACGGCTTACGAAACAACGCTAACTTTACATAAATTCTGACTCACTCTCCAACTGAATTCCGATTCGTTTGTAATGCTACAATAAATTGTTACGCACCAGACAAATTTAACGAGTGCCTTGAAATTTTGGGGTCGGATGGATGCAAACCAAAATTTTAAGGATTAAGATATCATCTTCCAAAATATTTTAGAATTATTGATTTCAAAGGTAAATGCCTTTTGGGAGTTGGAGAAACAGTACCTTATACGCGTGAATAAAGATGAATTTCTTTGGAGCTATCAACAAGGTTTGAAATCGTTGTTATATATTCAGCAATACTCAAGGTAAAAAAAAATTACGATTTTTACATATCTTTTGAAACTAATTTTAAAAATAATTTTGTATTATTCTTTAGAAAATCAATATCATTCAAGCTTACAACACACAAAGACGCCCCGGTTTTGACCAGGTTAAAACAAACACGTCTTCGTTAATTGGAAATACCTCAAAATTTTTGTGTACACAATTATAAACGTGCACCTGCGTAACAAGCTACCTCGTAATCTCACAGACAAATTATTTACGATCAGTGTTTGCTTTCCTTCTTCTGTTATTGTTTCAATTAAATTGAGAGTGTGAATGCAATTGATTTTTTATATCAATCGAAATATGCCCATACGGATGCACTCATTAAAAAGGTTTTTTTTGTTTTGAAAACTTCGTAGTCTCAATTGGTTTATGTACATGCAGCAGGAAGTCCCAAGCTAGAACGAAGTAAACAGTTTTATCGTTACTTGTGTGATAATGTTTATGAGCTTGTATGCAAGCATGTATTGTATGTTTGCGGTTATCTTGCTACTTTAAAAGCAATGTAGTTAAACATTTTTATTATTTTTGACAAACAAAACCATCATATATCAATAATCGTTCACATGTGTATCCGTTAAAACTTTGTTATTACGGACAGATGGTGGAAGACGATGCAATTAAATTTATGTTGGTTCCGCAGCTGCCCGCAGTATTTGTCTACAGAATTGTTATAAATGAGGCTTTAGCAAAACCATAAGTCAAAGTTAATAGCACATCGTAGATAGACATTCATATTTTTAGTTTTCAAATAAATATGTTTGGACTCTGAGTATAACAGAATATTTTTTGAATGTTGTTTATAATTTTTTAGTTAAACTGACAAATAAAGAATAAAAAAATAATTACCTCACAAGTTACGATTTTTAATGCTTGGCACAAATAAACATATACACCTTCAAAAGACAATAAAAATACATTTTAACTTAAACTTTCTTATGTACAAAAGATTTCAAGTCTGGAACTAAAATAAATATAATGAAAATGATGGTCTCAAGTGTGATTAAATTATAAAAGAAAATGTTTACTCTTTATAATTTATTAAAATTTCTACTAAAAAATTTGATATAAAGTTTATAATATAAGATTTAATTTGACGACAATGTTCATAAAAATAATACATCAACATTAAGTAAACAAATGATTCCTAGCCTCTTTCATATTCTCAGATTTGCAAAAAAATATGCTTCAATTTTTTTTTAAGAAAACACAAAACCTGAGCAGTTCCAAATCTTGAGATTTATTTCAAATTATAATTTTTTTAGGTACTTATTGTTGAGACATCAAAATTTAATAGAACCAGTATTATGTACCTATAGTTTCAAATGTGAATCACATGACGAACTCTACATATGGGTAGGAGAAGTAAAATAGTATTAAATCAACTTGATGAGTATACAAATAAAAAAAAATACAGTGATAATATAGTGACACATTATGGTATCAAATCATAAATTTGATTTTAACAGTATCATAATTTTATACATACATTAAAATTGTAAAAAGATACTTGTGAAATCTTTTTCTATGCAGAGTAATGTCAACGCAATCATAACAAAAAATATCTCAAATCTGTGATATTTATACAAAAATACTTTTAAAATATCTGAAATAGCATATTTAAGATAACATAAAAAAGTACTTATGTAAATTACGGTTTTCAGACAAGCAAATTTAATAATGATGTTGAATCCTTCCGAAAGAAATAATTTGTCACGCAAAAAATATGGAAACTTTTTCAGTAATCACGAAAAGTACTCCTGTGAAAATTGCGGGGGTTAAAAATTTAGTATTATTCAATAATAATTCATGAAAAAAACATCAGCGAGGCCCACCTGAATTGCTAGTCTGTAAGTGAATAGTTGAATCGTTAAATTGGTGGTTAAACAACGTCACCAAACAAGTCTTACGTTTCGTCATTTTAGCTACTTCATGAAATTGAATACTTTATCTATGCACAAAAAAATTTTTTCATTAGACTTTGTAACAGGAAACCTAAACATCAGATTAACACGTTACGTTACCAAGAAAAAAAAAAAAGATCTCTAAAAAGTATCACAATGGTGATTTTGAAAATAATTTTCTGTTCAAAAAATAAAAATGATGGAAGAATTATAGCACGAGTCGTCGTGACGAAAATTCATACTATGACAAACGAGTAGTTGTTCGAAGTGTGCCAGCTCCACAGCCAGTCGGCATCTTAAAATTCCTTCACCTCCTCCGCCGTGCCTCTACTTTTCTATATGTACCAGCGTACTTAATAATAGCGAAACAAGGCGTGTAAGAATCATGGAAAAGGGAACGTGAACAGGCACGCAATCGTGCAGGAGTACCCAGCCGAGCGTTCGCTCCGGTTCGCTCTATAGCCTTGATAAATATAGTCTAGAAAAAAGGGATGTCTCCGAAAGAAAGATATTTTTTTAAATCAAGAGATAAAACTATAAAATCACTTCTGCATAGAATATGTATCAAAGCATTTATAATGTTTTAATGAACTTTACTGTTACACGCTGTGACTTAAGTATTTTCTAGATTTTGTCGTTATATTGATAGTATTACGTTATTGTGCATGACTTCCCGAAAAATACATTTTTTGAATAGACTGCAGTAAAAAATATGATGCAGTTAATCTATATATGGATTCGCTTTTACAATACATTTCTCATTCGAAATGAAGATAAATAGCTTCAGTCGCTTTCAAGATTTTTTCTTCGATCTGCACGTAACTGTGTCACCTACATTCATTTTCAAATGGGTTGGATATTTGGCAAGAGAAATTTTTAAAGAGTATTATCTTGTATTTTTCGGCTCCTTGAAGGTATAAAGCATATTTTATGGTATACCATTAG
Source organism: Copidosoma floridanum (assembly GCF_000648655.2). Next base: position 452,440 of record NW_019379641.1, read on the forward strand.
TTTTAGTCGTAAATATTGTTTTTGTGGAATAAATGAAATAGTAAATCACTACCACTATTTTTCTATGAGATAAAAGTACACCAACGTTTGATTAAGAGTTATGAAGCAACAAAAATCCCTTAGTGAAATCATACTTTTAAGTTTTTATCGTTTCTCTGACAATCTATATTCATATGTAATTACGTTCTACTGGGATACTGAAGAACATAGTTATTTTGGACATTAATTTTTCGTACACAAAAACGAATCAAGTATATTTATTTACGGTATTATTTTAATTTTAATAACCACTACTATGAACAACAATTAGTAGTAATTAAACATATGCACTTTAACCATAAAGAATCACATTTCTAACCTTATCGAAGTTTCTCAATTATCAAGTCCGTATATTCCTTCACTTTATACTCTCCTTGGATCATTATGACGTGATGATTTCTGTTTCCAGCTAATTCCGTCGGGAGGATCACTTCTCCCCAAACGTATTACTTGTGGCTGTGACCGTTTCAGTATTCTTTTTTTTTCTTCCCTCCATATTTTCCTCGACAAATTTCCTTTTTCCTTTGACAGCAACCTATGAAGAAATTTTTCATGAGCTCGTCGACGTGTATTCTACACTTGTACATTAAATGTTAACGCTACAAGTTTCAGAATGCTATCATTTTTATTTTTGAAGATAAGGTAGTATACTATATAGTGCTAACCACAGTACAAAAAATTGTATACTCAGTTGGTTTTAAAGCGATACTTATTTTGCCATCTATTGTAGTATAATTTTTACACAATTGGTCAAGAAAAAATTGTACTAGGCAAATCATTTTTGCTAAAATAGAGTTTTGAGATAAACTGTATCGTAGTAATTTTCATAATCAAGAAGTAGTCAAACACAACATTGGAGATTTTCATGTTACTGTAAATCATGTCACTGTTCCACGTTTACAGAGAAGATTGAAGTGTAATTTTTGACATTGTCACTAGTGAAATATGTCGACTATCAAATTTTCAATATACATGTACAGGTTTTTATTATCTATAAGCAATAAAACACATAATAAAACTTGTTATTATGTTCACTATTAAGTACCTCTCGCTTGAACTTATCTTTTGACTCGTTAAACAGTGTAAGGTACATATGACTTTTGTGTAATGACGAGCTTTGAAAAAGTTCCAGTCAAACTTTGAAACAATAAAAAAGACAAATATGTTTGAGAAATTGTACGAGATGCAAATGTAATAGTTTGAACTAGAAATATTAGCATATTATACTATCAGCCACATGTCATTCTAGCCCATTGTGCTGATTGAATTCCGTTTTATCAGACACTGCCCTCCATCGTTTCGAATATACGTGATTACCATCACGAAATCAAGGACAATTTTGTAAACCCCTAAAAACAAAAATGGAAGGAAAACCGACAGAATCTATCATGATCATCGAGACAAAGGTGCGCGAGTACAAAGACGCGCGAATATATTGTGGGAGAACAACAAAACCGAAGACGCTGCCGACACATCCGTATATCACGGAAAGACCTTTTTCATTTAAAATCCCCTACTTCAATATTTGATCACAAGAAGTACTAGACCAACGTTATATTTATTGCTTACTTACACAGAAATTTTTAGTCTCACCTTTAGTGATCTTAAATTATCTACTGAGTATACTGATTTAAAAACATCAGTACGACTATTTATTGGTGGTGGTACGGTTTTTTCCCTTACCATCAGTAGCCGTGAAAAGTAGATTCACCCAGTCAGTGTATACGACGTACTATAGTGCGCAGAGCAGTACTTATTATATATTTTTAAATGCATACATACATGCGCGCGTGCGCACACACACACACACACGCGCGCGCGCGAGCGCATAAGTGTGTGTGTATAGTAAGCCTCTTAAAATCGGACACTGATATATATATATATATACTTGGAGAGTAAATATACAGTATACCTAACAGTACAATAACATAACCTAATACTAACGTATTTGAGTGTAGGTTTTAAGTAGACCTGGTACGGGAAAAATCCTTACCAAGCTATGACAAACACATAACTTCATGTGGTAGAGGATTTTTAGTGAGACAATAGAAAGAAAATACCGTACCTAGCATTAATATAATCTTATTTGCCAGTAGAAGAAGACTTCACATGTCCAACATTTTCAAGCGTAGGTTTTAGACGGACCTGGTACGGGAAAAAACCTTACCAAGCTATTAAAAACTCGTAACTGAATGTAGTAGGGGATTTTCAATGAAAAAGGTCTTTCCGTATAGCTTATACACAATGTACGTGCGTAAGAAAAGAGCCTACGTGACGATCGGTAGGATTTGAAAGGTCGCGCGTGGCAGAGTCATTTTTTACACATAGATACCTACTTGATCTATTACTGATCAACGAGGTTTTTGAACTTTTAAGTCAGTCGTGACCCTTTTCCATTGTTAGTTGCTTCCTTTTTCAAATTTGCCCGTATCCATAAAAAAAAACTGATGATGCATCGTCGTTTTTAAGTCATACGATGGTTAGTTTTGTTATAACAATGCGAAAGATAGTGGCTATCAGCGAGAAACGTTTTTTTTTCTTTCCTCCTTTTTTCAACGTGTACTGCTCAGTGCAGTTATCGCACGCTTATTTAAAGGTTTCCGATAACGCGTTTGTATAACAATTGAAGGTCATTGATTGATTAATGCCTCGAAAAAAAGTAAACTGATACAGCGTGCGTTTTGATTAATTTCTACTTGTTAACTTGCCTCTTGATACTCGTGTGATTAACAGAATCAATAAACTATGGATTTTTTTCTCAAACACATTAGATAACACAAAGTATCCACGTTTTGATGTAAAATTTCCACGCGATAAAGTAATCGATGAACCAAATGAAAACGAGACGCGTAATGTTTCATGTAAAATTTGATAAAATAGTATTACCAAAAGGGACTTCTATTTTCATCCATGTGGAAAAAAATGGCAACGCGGCTTGATCAAAAGTATTACCAACCGAACACTTCTGTACTACCTTGAACCTATAAAAAACCAAGAAGACCTTCTGGAAACCATCGAGCACGTGCGCACGTATGTAAAGCTCGTCATGCCACCCGCGCAAAACTTCCTGTGTGTACGTGTGCTGCTTCTGTGGCCTCAGAGGCGTCGTCGCTTCAATTGAAGCATCATCATTGGAGCGTGTACACAAAGAGCAGAATAAAAAAAAAAAAAAAACGCGTTGGTCTCTGTGCATGTGGACGAAAGAGAAAGTGTGGAGGGGAAAAAAAGATGATATGGTGAGTAATGGCAAACAACGTCCCTTTCATTCGCGACGAGAGAGAGGCTATTTTCAGGCATCGGCTGATTCGATTAATTACGAGAGCTCGGCTGATCTTTCGCTTCGAGCTCGAACCACATTATCCACTTGGATCGATCAGTGTACGTATACACGCTGCGCTGGGAAGTACGAGGTTCTCGCAATTATGCACTTTCTTGGGATGTGAAACTGTTCTCATTCACTTTTCGAAGCAAGGTATACGTGTGGAGCGAGGGAAATTTCTTTGATACGCGATTTTTCTTTCTCTTATGCAAATTGGCTTTTTAAAGCCAATACAACGAAAAATCAGAGGTGGAAGACCAAAGGAGCCGAAAATAGAGACAGTTTGATTTATTTATGAAAAGGGCTTCTCGTAAGTCTACAGATGCTTGTTTTGTACGTTCTTCATGAGAATACGGCAAAAATTAATGAAAACGATTCATCGGAAATAATAACGTATTCGTTTACGAGTACTCAAGTGTAGTACTTCTTGAAATTTGATATTGAAGTTTCATTAAGAAAAATAGACACCCAAATATGTGGTCGTGAGGAAAAAAGAGTGACAAATGACTTGATTAGCTTATGAGTACCAAACTTATACAAGTCCATCATATAATTGAATCACTTTATCTGCAAAACACTTTATTTTGTTCTGATGAAAAAGGGTTACTTACATGATTAACATGATCTACTATACGCTACGTGTATCTACGGTGCTGTCCTCGTGGCAATTGTTTTCTTATATGTTAAGTTGAATCTTATACAGCAAAAAAGTTGCCACCGTTCAACAAAGTTTTTTACGTTCGCGTGTTTAAGAATACGTATATTACTACAAGCAGTGTAATAGTAAAAGGCTCATATATCGTATACACATATAAAGTTAATCATAACAGAGTTCTGTACTTTCGGGTCAATGAATTGTTCACTTCATAATACAAATTTGGCACAATGTATTATATACCAACTGTGAAGATTAAAGTATCAATTTAATGGTTAAAGTTTTTGTTAGATTTATCAACATATTGCGCTATGTTTTGATCCTCAACTGTAGATTGACTTATAGCCACAGGCGAGCAATAAAAACATAGGTATACTTCACGAACAAGGAAAAATTATTTGTTTGGAGTTTTAAACAGTCTTGATGACTATAATCTTTTCACCCCCTTGCAACATCCAAAGCAACTTATTTCAAACGTTTCAATTGTTTCTTAAGCCACTGAACTATATAAACGATTCCTACAGTGGCTGTCGAGTGCTACTTTCACCCCAAAACCGCAGAACCACGAGCGTTGTCTCTTACATTTTTTTGTTCGTGTCTCAACGTAAAAGGGCACACCGAGTGCCTTCGACCTGTCTGCGCAACATCACCACTACACATACACATATGACACGTGTATCTATACACACGTAGGAAACCGTAAGTATCGAGCAAAAAAACGAAAGTAATAGTGTGCAACGCACTTGAAGCTCGTTACGTCGGCCGTGCAGATGCTTCTCTGGAGGAAAATAAAGGGGAAAAAAAAGAAACGGTACTCAATTACCAATAGTTTATAAAGTTTCAGTTTGGACCTGTGGTATATGGGCACAAAAATTTACTGGAGTTTTCTTGTTCTATCTTTATTTTTTACTTTTTTTTTTTTCTTAATACAATGAAGGAAGCTGATCTTACGTGAGCATCACTGAAAGATGCCTTGCTTCTATTTATTTATGAGAGTTTCACTTTATCGGGCCAGACGTTAATAATACATCAAAATTAAAAATAAAATTCGTTTATTTTTCTAAAAATAAATTCACGAATATCAGTTCACTAATAGCCGTATAAAATGATATTAGAATTATTTTCAAGCTTTACAAAAATCAAGATTATTACGAGAAAAAAAAGCTGCAAAAAAGTAACAGAATACTGAAATATATCACCGTAGTATAGTAGTATCTTCATGGAAATCATATACCTTGATTATTTTAGTTTGAAGAATGCAAATTTGAGGTGAATGTCCCAATTATCACTCACTCAAGCAGACGAAGTGTCCCAATCATCGGTCACTTTATTTTTCTTTTTATATAGGCCTCGGATACATTTTCAATCAATAACAAGGTGGATTTGTATCGAAAAAACGACTTTTTGGTGCCCCAACAATAGTTTATTTATGTTTGAAAAAATTTATAATAAGATATGAACAAGAATGATCAATAATTGGGACATTCACCTTAGCTAGGTTTTGGTGTGAACGTGTAAAGTAGTAATTACAATATTGAGTAAAAAATACATTAGTAAGTTTTGTGTGAGCATATTAGTTGAACGATAGTTGAATGTAACAATTATTCTAGAGTGTGTGACTTTGATGCCTGGAATGCATATGTATATTGATTGATAAATAAAAAATAAAACGTTCATGAATTTTTGTTACACTTTTTTTAATGGATAATTTATTACTTTAGAAGGTAAAGAGGCCCCTTCCGAAATGCCTGAAGATTCAGTTCCCATGTGGAAGAGCTACCTCATGAAAAGTGAGAATGTCACTCTCTAAAGAACATTTTAACCCTCAGACGAATTGAAAATTTTCACAAGCGCATATATACACCTTACGTAACCATTGACCCGAGGAGAAAAGAAGTACGACAATTATTACCGTAAAAGGAGTTTAATCAAGATAAATTGTAAAAAAATATTAATTTTTTAAACAAAGCAATAGTAAAAATTATCCTACAAGAAGTAAAAATTACAGAAACTGGCGTTGGATGCGAACTGTAACACTGTATTTACGGTAAAAATTATTGTGATTCTTTGCTCCGTTAACCTCAAGAAAATCTCCATTAAAGTATCCAATAAAAATCCTAAATTTAACACTACTGACCTATCCCATGAATTCAACCACTAGTCCTAATTTAAACTTATACAACCAAGTACCATAGTTTAAAACGAAACTAGGAATCCCATGGACAATAGAAAAATTCATCCGAGGGTTAAACATAAGCCTCTAGATTGCAGCGTCTTTTTAATGATCTCAACGAAATTTCCCATACTTTTGTGTTCCACAGAATCATGGGTCATGTGCCCAACGCCGCCGATGGACCGGTTGACGCCATTGCCGTTTAATAGCGGCACCGACGAGTACCTGCGACTTCTGAGGGACGCCCAGAGAGACTCGACCCAATCGTCCGCGAGGCACTCCCTTGCTTCCTCGAGGCGCGATACACCAAGGGGCAGGTAAGAAGCTATTTTTTTTTCTACTATTGGTGCTCAATTTGTATTTTTCTAACAGATCAAAGAAGAATGCGATAGTCTTTAACTCAAATAGTCAGAGTTCAGAGGAGTCAAGGTTCGATACGCGTTTTCTTTGATATTTTTGATAAAACAAAGTCTTAGTTAGAAATTTGTTGAAGCTGGATTCAATTTTGATTTAAATTAGTGCACTAGTGACGAATATTTCAGGAAAATAGTAGCAAATGTTGATGAATGCATGAAAAAATTGTTTTGCGGTATTTAGAATTATCCTCCAACAAATGTCTCTAAACTCCTACCTATTTATTGAGCTTATTAAATTTGATAGCACGGGTGTAGTTTCATTATGAAAATCTGTGAAAAAAGTCTTTCAAAGTTTTTCAAAGCTCAGTCATCAAGGGTCATTTGAAGGGCACACAAATATTTTAATGTCTTTAAAAGTCACATAAAAAACTTAAAAAAACTCCAGAGCCACAAATATTCACGTATGAATATAACGAATATAACGACACTCCAGTTCAAGGAATATTTAAGACTTGAAAAATCGTCAAAAACATAGGGACTAAATTAAAATTTGAAGTGTCTAGTGCATCGATTGAAAATTTTGGAAGAATCCGTTTAAATTTATTACCGTATATTGTAAAAATGAGCTAAATACACTGCAAAAGTAATGCAGTACATGCAAAAAAACTTTTGCTGAAAGCTTCTATGGCATGGTTTGTAAACCAAACTTACAACTCCTTGTTATCAACTTACAAGTGAACCGCACAAACAGCGGAAACGGGAATGATAATAAAAACAAAAAAATCGCGCTCACCTATACCGTTCAACCTCACTTATTTCCACGTAACAACAGTCCGACGAGCTACTATTGCTACATTCCGAGCTAAACGGTCGCTCCATGGCTTGTGCGTTTCATGACTTATCTGTAGGTGCGCAAGAGCAAGTAATTCCACGTAAGTATACTAGACCGATACTAATTTAAGAATTTTACATGGATCACGCGATCCAACATGGCTCATTATATTCCTTTGAGAACTACCTGTGACTCAAATCTTTTTTACTTAAATTTTAATTTGTTTCAAAACTACAGCCATAAACTATTTTTGCTCAGTTCATAAATTAGTTCCCGCTTTCTCATAAAGTTCAAAGCATCCTCAGTGAGCTCTTTCTTTCCCTGCTTTGCTTATATTTGTGAACTGCAATAATTGATTTCCTCGCTTGTTCTCTTATTTTCAAAAATCTACAAGTATAGTTTGACCAGCTGTCGTAAAAAGTGTGACTCATTTGCTTGTGTGTATAAATGATACGGGACAAGGGTGGTAACTTTTCAGATATTTTGTGCACTGACAGAAAGTAAAACGCCCAATACTTGGACAAAACTAAAATTCAGACCGATACTTGGACAGTGAAAAATCAGTCGTTGTAGCAAATAAAAAAGAGATATTTTAAAAAACATAATAGATTAGTATTGCTATGATTATTATTGATGATATACTTGAATTTTTTAATAAATTTCAGCAAAATTTCATACAAGCGAATGATTCTAAATTTAACCGTAGGTNATATACTTGAATTTTTTAATAAATTTTAGCAAAATTTAATACAAACGAATGATTCTAAATTTTACCTTAGGCGCCACAAGAGTGCGATGATTTTTCTCCGTTTTCTATGATTTTGATAATCAAAGTTAATCCAATGTATTTGTATACATGCTGTATAGTATTATTTTACAACTTTTACATTGATTAACAATATTTTTAATGTAATCGTGTACGAAAGAAATTTTTATAATTTAAAATTAGCTGTCCAAGTACACCTCACGATTTCGTAGTAGTTGGACAAACGTGGAGCTCTTGTCCAACTTCAGGTTATATTAGGCACAAAACGTCATAGTCAGTACATGGACATACAATCAAAGTTGTTTACCTTTTAACGTAGTTAATCTTTTACGCGAATTTTTTTAAACTAAAGTGTATAAAAAGTGCAGTACTTTGTAGAAAAAACACTGTACTAATCAGTTTTGTCGTTAAGGGGTACACCGCTTTAAGAAAATTTTAACATTTCAAAACATTTAACATTTCGTTTTTTTAACATTTCGAAAAGTTAACCTCTAATTCACTGTTAATACATATAAAGTATGGGTCCTGAAAAGAGGAAAAATGTTTAAAAAAAGAGTAAAAGATTGAAAAAGATATAAAAAAGAGAAGTAAGAAAAATTATAATCTTATTACAAATAAATCTCAAATAACAAAACTAAAAAAATCAATAAAATATGTTTTACACTATCTCACTGATAAAACAATTGAAAAAACTGATTGAGAACCGAGGTAAGAACTTAATTGAGTTGGATAATTCATTTGCGATTATAGAGATGCAGCTCCTGCAAAAGAAAATTTAAATCAAGAAGGAGAAGTGTGATTTCACACATTTTAAAATGTTGATAATCAAAATATACCCTAAAGGATTTATCGTGTATTCAATAAATTATTTTTTGAAAAAAGATTAAAAATTTCATTTACGAATTTCAAATAGTAAATTTGTTATTATTTATCACCTCCGTTAACCTTTTTTCGTTATAAGGTATTTATATAAATATATACTTCAGTTTTACTAAGTACTTGCGCCTTTATCATGATTTATACGACTATAAAATCGTTTAAGTTAGTATTGTCCAAGTACTGCTTTCCAACTTTTCTAAGTATTGCAGCATTGTCCAACTTTTGGTTTTCAAGGTTGTCCAACTACTACGACAGTCGAGAATCATTGTCCAACTACTCCGATAAGTTGACAGGTTTCAAAATGTACGATAACTATTACTTAAGAGCTGTTTAAAAAATTTTTTTGTGTGTTATATAACCCTACAGCATCTTAATTACAAGTTAATATTTGAAAAATATGGAAGTATTGCACATTAATTTTGATATATGAGCGTTAAAATTAGTTTTTAAAAATCTGTCCAAGTATAAGGTGTTTTACCTGATCATTTTTCAAACTGTTAAGTAAAAAAAAATCTGCGTTTTTAAGATGACATTACGTAGTTCGTCTATAACTTAATGGAGTCTTTCAATGTTATAATTACTTTGATTTGTTGAATAATAGTTATGAAGTCTGCACATTTTTACCAGCATAAAAAGTCCCATATTTTTCATTTTCGGATTTTCACCCAAATCCAAAGTAATATTAATGTCAAAGAACTTATTTTTTTCCTTCATTTTTTTTCTTTTATTTGAAAGCATTTATTGGTTGGTTATTTGTTGTTGAAAAAGAATACATCTTACATCATTTTAAATAAAAAAAAGTATCATCATTCAAAAACATAAACAAATTCTGAAAAAAAATATAAATATCAAATTCTGAAATTTATTTGTTTACTTTTTAAAAACCACCATACAAGGCGATTAAAAAGTGAACTATGTGTCATTGATGTTGCAGTCCCAAAAGCCCTCCAAACAGTCCCAACACGGAATTGTCGAACAATGAAGAGGAGCTCAAGGGAATCTACATAAACCAAACTTGTTACAAGGTTAGTTCAACAGATTAATGTTTAATATATATACTTGATTATGGTGCCCTTTAAAAACACATTAGAATAGAAAGATATACGTCGTTCCTTTGTTTATCGCGTGTTAATCATACAAAATTTTTCATTAGTATTGTAATGCAATCAAAAACGTTAAATTTAGTAAATAGATTATTTAGGTTAGTAATCCATGTTTTAGCTCAATTTTGCGTGAAAATTTACAAGTGTTTCCAATCTTTGTTTACGAAACCATAAAGTTTACGTTAAGCTAATGCTTGTCAAGTTTTGGTATTACTGTCCCAAATGTTAGTTTTTTCTATTTTCACATTTATACGAATCGTACAAATTGGGATTTAATTACATTCTGACTGATTTTTGAGGTTAAGCTAATATTAGGAAAGTCAGAGTTTGAGAAAGTCTCATCGGCAAAGTTCAGCAAACTTAGGAATTTTTCATGGAATACCAGATTCTTTACAGCTTTAAAATATGTCTTGAATTTAATAAAGTACACAGGTATTTACTAAGTTTTACAGAGAATTCTGGTGAGGTTGGCTTTATTACAGTTTCCAATTAAAAATATTTATCTGTCAAAACAGCATAAACTGTAATAGTTTGTGAAGGAAAACTTTAATTTAAATCTATTTAATCTATTTCCCGTTTTTCTCCATACTAATTCACTAATTATTATAATAATATCATAATTATTTAAAAACTCTTAGGTAGTGAGGGTAAATGACCCAATCACTGTGGATTAAAATTTTCTACTGAGCTGAATTATTTATTCCTCTGTTTTTCTATGCAAATAAAAGTAGTTTCATTTTATCGTCATCTGTAGCATCTTGTGCGATGAAATCGAACAACGTTTTTCTGTTATGTTATTCATTTTTTTTAAAATAATTTTTTTAGTGTTGATATTATTTGCTTGTATTATTACGGACGGATATGAAATCAGCGCCAATTACTGCGTGGATATCTCCCATACAGTTTTCATTTTGAAGCCCAGACCCACTTGCTGCGCACCAATTTCCTGGTAGAAATTTGCTGGTGAACTCTGGTCAATCAACCAAGCCTGGGCAACTTCTAACCGTCTCGTAGTGGTAAAGCATACATTGGATAAGAATACAGAGATGGTAAAAAGTTGGCAAAGATAGTTTAGCAGATGTTGTCTGCTCAGTAAGTGTTGATACATCGACTAATCTGTTTGTCACACCCTGTATACTTTAAAGACATTACAAAATTTATTTTCCAGTCTGTTTTTCTTATTTTGTATTATTGACGAGTACGCAGTGATTGGTGCCTGCGTAGTAATTGGGTCATTTACTCCTCGTGTCGGTCCCTTGCTAGTCAAGGGTGTAAGTTTGCTTAAAAATAAGTATCAAGTTACGTTTAAACTAGAAAACTTTAAATATTTGCCAAAAGTACAGTAAAACTATCGAGAACTCATATAATTATGATACGTATAAAATTAGTACTCTTGACATTTGAGTTTAAAAAAAATTGCACGCTCATAGCTAACATGTGTAAGTTGTATTACTAGTATATTAACGTAAATTTAGAATAGTAATTAATTCAACTTCTGTAGCAAAAAATAAACAATCTAATTCTGTCACAAGCAATAGATGTAATGCAACTTTCGCAAGCACACTATCAACCTGCTACCGAAGCTGACAAGTTGTTTCTATACATAATAAATAGGACAATCATGTGTGCGATTAGTCAGACTAAGTTATGACTATGCTGATAAACGTGCATTCATTAAAAACCCACCCACTCGCCAGCCGTAGGTCGTAAGCTGATGCGACTATTAGAAAGTAAATCCTTCAATTGCATTAGTACACCCATTTATTTGTAAATGGATTATGATCCCCTTTTGCAGTGAAGATGATGATGATGACAGATTGATACGGTGATAGAAACAACGACGCGTCAATCTGATGCCCGTCACAACAGCTGATTTTTATTTGCATTTTTTTTCTTATGCAAATATACATCCAAACTGTCATGTGGGTGATAACAAAAAAATTAATGGACTTCCAGTCATTTTGTTCGAGTATTATTGCTCAAACAGCGGAAAAAATGCGACAGTGACATAATGACGAAGTAAAAAAAAAGTTAACCGTCAAAGATCGAAGCACATTTCACGTTTAGCAGAAGAACAATATTTATATAGGCGTCATCTAGGGACAGGAAAGGGGTACTACGTAGTAAATATCATCGAACTAGGTAATGAAGTATAATTAATGATTAAAACAAACTTAGGTGAAGTTCAATCATGATTATAGTCATAACTTGTTCAAGGATATTAAGGGTTACTAATACATTTCTTAAAGAGATCTTCTTCGTTGCTGGGATCAAACGTGAGTCGGTAACCAAAACAACGCGTTGTCCGATCGTAAGAAAAAAAAATTTTTCATTTGGATTTTTTTGTAATACTTGAAATTTACTAGACCAACATAAGCACATTACTTTAGAACTCGATTTATTACGTGAAATTGTACCCAACTACGCAAGAGGTGGGTAAAAAAGCCGAAAAAAGCGATAGCAAAGCATTATTAATCAGATCTACATATGTATGCGTGAAAAATGAAACAACAAATCCGCTGCGCTCGTCTTTGTGTCGTTGGACGATGAGAGAAGCTTATTTAGTTCCTCAACCGGAACAGAACGACTCTTGTTTCGTCAGCCGCCTAAGTTGCGTTGTCCGTGCTTTTATAGATTAAAAGATTAATGCCTCGATTAATGCGACAGTTTGTGTGTCGTGTGATATTTAAATGGACAATAGCTTACTCATAAAAAAAAAAAAAAAAACGTTTAAGCATAAAGTAAAAAATTTGATGCTGTAATCAAACTGAAAATACATTTTGCAATTACATGATTAAGTGTATAATTATAAATAAGTGTAATTCTATATATACAGCGTGGAATTACTGGACTTAGGACTTGGCTCGGGAATTAGCGGTATCAATGTTGCAGGTAGAACATATTGTCATCCACGATATACACTTACGCGTTACCATAGTCATTTGATTTTCAATAGCCTTATTTACCACGCAATACACCTTTATTTTGCAGAAGCTCTTTGACTCGAAATAATCTTGTAATATTTAACGATTCAAGGTCTCAGCTGCAATACGTCAAAGAATCATTTAGTCACTTGTAGTTCATTACATATTGATGCCGACTAATGATCCAAAATTTCTAAACACAAACAATACTTTCCGATACTTTAATTGTAACAATTTTTTTTTTTTTTATTTAACTGGCTTTTCCGTCAGTTGGTTACGGGTTGCATGGAATATTGCGGTAGGTTTTTAAATTGAAATAATACACAAAAAATGTATACCCATTCTGCGAAAAAATATCTTTTGCTCTTTGTACTTTGTATTGTAAAAACACGTTTCATTAATTTGTGAACTGATACAATCAGGTCTCGAACGGTGCATGTTGTCAATAAATCGTAGCTCTTTCTTTTCTACTTTACAGTTCACGAGCATAAGTGTATGTTCTGATAATTTTAATGCAGACGTCTTATACTTGTAGATCCCATTTTAAAACAGAGTCCAGACTTGCAGGCATCGATTCAGCTTGTAGGAAGGGATGTAGTACTCGAAAACCGGTTTCCTATAGAATCGCGCGTTATACTTTCGCAAAAGCACCGCATCTTTAGCACATCTGTATACAGGTATCGAGTGACGCCTCGAACCACGTAACGACAACAACTGGTTTTACAAGAGCCCACCTACGGTACCCACGCACACGCGTGAGCTCTTTTTCCATACAAGGTACAGCCTTCTCGAGATCGCTGACTCCGTGCGAGTTTCTGTACGCTTGAAAGACAGTAAGTGCGCCACGGACACGTGACACCAATAAAACACATCTCGAGTTTTTGCTTCGTCTGCCATTATTGTCACATTTATATTTATTATTGTTATTGCTATGGTTTTACCGTGGGAGATATTGGTAGGACGGTATTTTTCTTGCACCATGTATACTCGGTTATCAAGCCTGTTTTCTCTTCCCACGCGACATGTAATATGTGCACATGAGGTTGCGATTCGATTATTGGAAAGTGGCTTGATGATCTCGAAGCGGTCAAAGTCATCGGGATGAGGAGCTTCGAAGTTTCTCTTGCTTTCAACTCCACATATACCTGATGATTCATATCAATTTTTTTAAACACCACGTCTTGATAACATCAAGTAGTCGAATATGTTTGGAAACATCCGAGGAGTCAAAATTTTCATGGGTTTTCGGTTGAAAACGTTTGAAAAACTGATTAAATTACGATGTGAATTCCAGGTTACCCAAGCTCAGAGCAAAGTTACAATTTTATCTGATTCAAAAGATTAGAAAGTTCTCCATCGTGCTTCCTGCGGCCTTGATATGTACCCTAACATATTATAATATACATATTATGTACACAGCCCTCTACGTGAATTCGTGTGTATTGTGTGATTCGAAACTATCGCGTTACGTCAGATTTGAAAGTCTCCTTACTGGGTTACTTTTGGTCAAAATGTATAGAAGAACATAAAGACTACATGATAGAGACCAGCTCAGTTTTTTTGAAGCAATCGTCATTTTCACATTTTTGTACAGAATATAGTACATAAAAAATCTTAAGATGTTGGATGGAACTTACACAATCAGAATATTATGGAGGTTCGGTCGTTTTTTGAGAAGATGTATTCACTCGCTGAAAAAAATTAATGTTGTACTTTTACATGCTTGAAGTACGCATGAATTTTTTCAATATTTCTTACCAGCCGAATATCCAGAAAAAAATTTCCAAAATCGCATTATCTAACATTGCTCTTATGGGCAAGAGCGATTATTCAGCCTTTGTTGCACAAATTTCGAGGCAAGAGATGTATTCATGATGAGCAAGAAGTTTGAATGGATAACAACTCACTTCAATACGTTGTCTTATGAGAGCCCCCGCATACCTGCTCACCATCCTCTGGAAAAACGACCTGTTGATAGTT
The DNA here is from genome assembly GCF_000648655.2 of Copidosoma floridanum. The sequence continues at coordinate 467,466 of NW_019379641.1, forward strand.
GTATGGCATAAGAAAGGGACATTTTGGCAAGTGTTGGCAGTTTAATGGCATTCTTTTTTGGATAAGTTATTATTTGATTAGCAAGGTACCGGTGGTTTTACACAGTTGCGACACTATACAAAATTGTGTCCTGCCATTTTGTGCCACCAAGAACATGGCGGAAAGGCGCGCATCGCAAAATCGCAGAAAGCAGAAATAGCAGTTATAAAAATTCTTGTTTGTTTATATTTATATTTTCCTTGACTGGCGAATGAGTGTATAAAGCTAATTTCGTTATGAATATGTTATTTACTAAATATTCAGCTTAAAACGTACTCATAATGTCTGTTACAATATCGTATATTAATGTATGTTAGCATTCAAGCTTTCGCGGACTGTGCAACCAGGAACATGGCTCCTAGCGGACACTTTTAGTGTTTTTTAGCACGAAGTGTTGCAACTGTGTAAACTGTGGTCATGTAAAGAAGTTTCTATAAAACTAATGGGCTTGGCTTGGACTAATCGAGTGGTTTGAAAATGTTTTTTTCTAAATTGTCATGACTGCCATAAGCTTCGTTTTATTTGTAATTTGTTCTCTGTCATTTATAAATTAGACATATAAGTTAAGGTTACGAGGTCACGTGTGTTGCGTGTCCATGCTTACCATGCTTATAACGTGTAAAAAATGGAACGTGAATTAAAAAAGTATGAAATAAACATGTTTGTTTTTTTCCTAAAGTGAATTTGGAAGATGAGCATTGGACTGTGGTATATTTTCTAAGAAATTCAATATTGCAAATGTGTAAAATGTTTAAAGTGCCTTTAACTTTGATACGTTGAATATGCATTTACGTTTGAAAAGTTTACACGTTTCGAGACTGAGACGCGAAAATCTGATCACGATTTTCCTGACGACAAACTAGTTAACAAAGCTAACTCGCTCGTCGAAAACGTACACACGTATGTGTACTACGCATGGAAACGTTAAAAAATTTTGGATGGAAAAAAATTATTGGCAAAAAACCACGAGCATTATAACCATTGGCAACATCATTTTGCAAATTTTTGGAAACATTAAATTTTGTAAATACATGAAAAAAAAGTAATGCCGATTCTGTGACATCTTGAAAAAAAAAAAAAAAAAAAAAGGCAAAAAGATTCCGTAAACAACCCGCACAAAAACATACTTCTGGGCTTGTTCAAATCGCGTTCATGCGTCATTAATATCTGTGTCAATTTTTTTTCGTCACAACAGAACACCACAATTAGATACACTTAACAAAAGAGCTTTGTTGAACGCGTGGTTTCCCGCTGACTACAAAAAAGGTACTCCCACGCAATCGTGCCTAAAAAGTTGAACGCACTGTGTATCTATATAAAAGGAGAACTATATAATAGCTCTTTGTTTACACTCTACAGTACATCATCCCACGCCACGCGCGTATCAGAGCATATTTGTAGGTATACACACTGGCACAGAGACACGTGCGCACGCTTCGCTTCTCGCATCACGTTGTTGTCATCATTGCGACACTTTATATGTTCATATACTCGTTCATATACGAGTTTACGTTACGAACTGGATGGGTATTGGTAGTACCTAGGCACTTACTACTTGTACCAACATACTTACTTGCATTTAATTGCTTCTTGTCTTACATACATCAACACCTATACGTATACGAAAATCGTATTGAGAATCCTGGACGAAAACTCTATACTTGAATATTAAATACGCCTCCTTATATTATACTTTTCTCCTGTAAGTGTACTAACAAGGGATCAAGTGCCAATATGTACAGGATAGAAATACACGTATACGATGTGTGTGACTGTTAAACGTTGTACAATGAGTTGACTTGTTTTTTCTTTTTTTTTGTTCCTCTTCAAGAGTCAAGGCCGTGCGACATTGCAACACTACATATTATATTATTCGCCTTTCATGGATACGTCCGGCCGCCTATTGCGTTCTAGACCTCGTATGAATACAGGTATACTATGTCGCGCCAATCGTCTTGTTGCTTCGATTCTAACTCGACTCACTAACTACGACGCAAATCTGGCTGTATATATATGCGCACGGATCTTATCAATTTCAGCACGTGTTTGTAGTGTACGTACACGTTTACTATAGCGCGAAGTTGATGATAATTTTTTTTCCTCCATTCGCATCGCTAGAAGGGAAAGAAAAGCTGATAATCGCGTTGATGACGACGCCGATGGTGTGATGATATGCGTCAGAATTGAAAAAACGTGTGCTCGCACAGCGCATACTGTGCTCTTCACGTCGAGCTTTTTTTTTGTCATGTGGTGATTTCATCCGTAGTGGCGATCTCGACTGCCTTTGTCAAGTACAAGGTGTCGTTGATAAGCTTCTACAATATTATGATGCACGACAAGGCGATCCTTCCATCAATCGAATGAAGGTGGTGTTCAAGTAAAAGTCATTTAATCCGAACGCGTCATCCGCGCTTGGATCCGGTGTAAATATCGGGTGACGATGTTTTAAAATCATAGCCAATTAAAACTGTCTTTTTAGCCACCACACTTGCATGGAAAACAAAAAAAAACCGAGTTTGGGCCTAAAAGATAGCAAACATCGCAAAAAACGTGAAAAATCTATTGAGTTGCATAGCAAATAGATATTGCAAAAATCGCTACAGATAGCTGGAAAAATCGTTTTCCACTCACGTTTTACAAAGTTTGTGGCTGATGCAGCCCACTGAACTTGAGATTTAGATTGAAGATATTTAAATACATAAAGAATATAGTAGTCGAAAAATGATTTTCCAAATATCTCGTGCTCACCAACATGATTTTTGTTGTTTTTCATGATATTTTTGCTTGTTCCAGCTATTTTTTTCAGTATGTATGTGGATGATAAAGACAAAAAAACTTGAGATTTCAGTTAATCGTATCAAAATAATTTCAAAATGTAGGTTACAAAAAAGAAAATTCTAAAATATATTAAATTGTGTTCACGTAGTTTATCACAATTTTATTACTCTTTCGGCCATTTACTAAAAATTTCGTCTTTTTGGGTTGGACGGACGGTCTAGATTTGGATTCAGGAATACGTCAAGCTGTATGAATCTGGTTACATGTAAAGATCTATTTGTTTTGTGAATCAGTGTTACTCCTATGAATGTTGAAAATTGCAATTTACGTTGGTCCAAATGAAAATCCCGTGTACTCTGAAAAAATAAAAAATAAAAACATATTGGAAGTAATTGAAAAACAAATCAAATCAGTCTTTACTAGACATCCCAATGAGCATGATAAACAATCAAAATGCTTTTGATATCGTTGAAATGATAAGGGATAAATCATTTGTTTACATTTTTCTCGGCGATGTCAATATTTACGAGCGCGCCAACGATGCAGCCTATATGTCGATGCATACGATACTAATACACCGCGCGTACCACTGGCTTCCTCCTCTTTTGCTTAGCGCATTGAAAATGACGGTAGAAACATGATTATTAAAAATTCCACAGTCCAAGACTTCCAACTGGAAGTGATGCAAACTCCAAAAATGTAGCCTCACCAAGCGCCTCCAGCAAAGATACAACTACAATTCGTTACCAATTCGTGGCGCCTTCGATGATAAGTATATATGTCTAATATTTACGTTGCATACGCTACACGTGATCTTAAAAAAACGTACAGCGTTGGATGAAAAAACGGAAAAATACTCATCTCTTGATACGCAGTAGTAACCGCAACTTGGGGATCGTTGACAAATTTGTTTCTTCGAAGTTATTTGCTCCGATTCTTTGTTCCCTTCGTTTTGACACCTCGCTTGATAAATTTTTATTTATATATTTACACACGCAATCTATACGTCTATACTACGCAACAAAATTATTTTTTGCGGAAATTTTAATTACACTCTTGAACGTGCATTTTAACAATTTAGATTTACCGTGCGCGTAAAATGATTGTCGTCAAAATTAAATAAAACTTTAAGAAATTCTTTATTAAGTTACAAAACACTATCTCTCAAAAAGTACAAACATCGTCCTTGCGAATTAGTCATCAGCTACTTGATATTTTTAATTATGATCTAGAGAAAAAAAACTGTTTACATTTCAGTAAAGTATTTACAGAAAAACGAGACATTATTTCAGAGCATTTTCATTTGATTTACGTAAAAAACACATTTACTTACGTAATTAGCCAAGAGAGCACTCTCTTAAGCTTATCATCTCTCTTTAAACCTTGCACGTGTTGGATTAGTGAACAGGTATGGTGATAATGATACTTGCATATGAGGTGATGGCAATATCGCATACGTATAGTACGTACTAAACACACACACGCACATGTACAAATAAAACATATGTCGCACGTGTCGCAGTTTTTTACGACGTGGTCGTATGCAGTTGGAAAAATCGAATTAACTTGTGTAAGTTTATTCCAATTTTATTCCAAAAAAAACAGTATACAAGATATCTTGTGAAACTAAAAGACGCTGCTGAACATCGGTTGGACTTATTTTTTTTGTCATATATGTAAAATTTCTATTGATTTACATGCTACATAAATTAGTCACAAACAACGCGCTACACACGCCTACGTTCACAATTGATGATTAATTTTCATGTCCATTGTAAGAATATTATTATTAATAAAAATTGGCAAAAAACGGAGATTTCCTGCATATAGGCAAGATTCGAAATTCAATTCCTTGTCAATCAGTATTTTGTTCGTACTAGGGAGCTCTGCTTTTATGGCAACGACCAATCAAATGTCAGCCAGTAGTCAGTAGTCAATGCTATGGAGGGTTTCCTTTAAGGCCATCTGGACCTGTATCTCGGTTAGCGGGATTGAAACTAGAGAGCGGTGAGGAGGGAGAGAACATGCCGCAGCACCGATAACTATTTTGCATATACGAGTGTAGTGAACTTGTTTTTTTATTTCATCGCAAAAATAACTTGTCGATCCCCCTGGGAATTGAATATAATATTAGTTTTATGGTATTGCATCATGCAAAAAAATTGAACGAATTCTACAGACCATTTTCCTATAAACCCCATTTTTATGTGACTCTTCCATGAGAGTACGTGTTAAATTAAAGTTTTTTCAACATTCAATATCTTAAAAAAGGTGTTGTGAACCTATTTCAAATTTTACATGTGACTTTCTAACACCATTACCAATATTCTGTTGATATTTCAGGAAGATCTTACGAAAAACGCTACGTGTGATGAACGTCCTTACAATGATAGGATTAGACAGATCAGGCGCGGTCCACTTTTTTGTGATTTTTTTTTATTCGCGAACAGTGTTAACTGTTTGATCATTACATTTTTTCCACTTCGTACAAAACGTTTATTTGGTAAAAAAATAATGTGTAACGTACGTACGTAACCACTGCGTTGCAACGTTATTTTTTACATTTCACTTTTTGTCTAAACCAAAGATAATTCAATTAAATTGTAGTGATCACATGTAATTTTGTTTTACTAGTTTAGCTGCAGTTTAGTTTCGATCATAGAATTCGGTCGTTTGGTGACCATTTTTAAGTAATATGGTATCACTTGAAGTGAACTGATTTTGTAAATAAAGAAGTTACATACAATGTTGACATTCATTTATTACCAGAAACAGTATTGATTTTTATCCCAATAAAATTTTTTTTTCATACGTAAAAATCTACCTCTCCGATGTAATGATCCATATAGGGACACAACACACGCAAATATCGTGCTATTGTTTTTGCGCAGTAACTAAACGTCAAATAATAAATGAGTTTTCCTACACCACTTGGATAAATTGTCTTCACTTGCGGTGGATCAACTAAACAAACTTGAGAACTTGTTTATTTCCACATCCTTACATTTGAATATGATACTGTACACCTATACATAACGTTTTCTGGAAATTATTTTTCAACGTCAACAAAGAGGCTAAAACGCACTTACCTTTAACTATACATCGTTTAAATGCGCAGATGTGCTCTTGCACACGATTCCATTATGCTTCAATAAACACTTACACACAAGTATTGCACATATGTACGAATAACTCAATTTGACATATTTTTTTGCATCTTTTTCAAAAGGTTTATTTGAAAAATGCCGTGAGCCCTCGATAGAGTAGGGACCCAGACGCATGTATATAGGTACCATGCTATTGTAGAGATTTTCATTAGAAAAACCACTAGTACGTGACACTGAATCCAATATTTATTCTATTTTTGTTTGTTACAAATTGTCAGTAGTTAAGTTGCCATTGTTTACCTTTTTTTGTAAAAGCTTTAACGCTTTTCCGTTTGATACTACGTTTCATGTAATAGAGACATCAGACCTACAACAAACTATCCTCTTTGTATGACTATATTCACATGAACATCATATGAAAAAAAAGTTGAGTAAACGTGACCTGATTTCCGTTCGTCATTATCTACAGCTTGGTTGCAATACACAAACGTAATCCAAAACAAAATATATCATCATCACCAGCATCGTCAGCATAAACGGAGTACGTCGGTCACAGGGTATATATGCGTCTAAAATAAGCGTGTGCTCGCAAGCAAAGGCTATTACATATACAGAGTCTCCGTCATATATCCAGTCTCTTTCTCTCGGTTGGCGAATGTTAATGCACTTTAAGTGCACTATGCGCCTGACCTTGGCAATGAAGCTTAGACCGTTGTCGCCTCCTTCCGAGCCACTGATTGATATCGCGTGACGCGCGCTCTGTTTTTCCTCACTCCGATGGCACATTCGTTTTTTTCTTTTATTTTCCATTGGGTTTGCGAGATGATGTACATGTGGCGTTTTCACTTGTACGAGTTTGTACGCACGTGTCGGAAATCGTACGGTTGCTATGATGCAGTTTTGTTTTTTACTCGTTTTTTATCAACAGTTACGATATCTCATGCTTTCTTTGAAGTCATCTGCTGATATGCACTGCCAAACAAAAGAAAAAACTATAGTGCTATTCAATCTTAACAATCAATTTCACAAATCGAGCGTAACAGTCAGGTTTCGTACGTTATTTGTATTTAATCTCAACAATTTGAACTCTCGTACTATGGTACTTGCAAGTGAGTAGTTTTAACCCAGTTTTGCGTGAATTATGCTGTTAATATGATTATTATAAAAAAATAAAATAAAACAGATTACTTCGGTCAGAATCGAAACAGTAATGCAAAATCAACGTTGATATTACAAGTGGCGGTATTCAATTATTCGACGAAATTTAATGAACAAATATTGAGTACAATATAACGAAATACTGCAACAGGCTTTTTTCGTCAAAGTTCAGTGGTACACTGAGAGAAAAAAAATAGTAAAAATTATAGAAAAATTCCAGCAAAAATTACCATTTTGTACAGTCAATCGGATGCAAGCTGGAAAAAAAGGAAATAATTGTTATTTTTAACAGTACAAATTATTGTTTTAATAGTAAAAAGTTCTATGCCGGAAAGTAAAATTTATTAACCGGTCCTTTTAAGGTTTACTGTTCCAGCATGGCAATTTTTACTATTCTAATCATTTTTACTATTAAAACAATAATTTGTACTGTTAAAAATAACAATTATTTACTTTTTTGCCAGCTTGCATCCAATTTACTGTGCAGAACTATAATTTGTGCTGAGATTCCCCCATAATTTTTATTTATTTTTTTTCTCTCAGTGTATTTTTGTTCATTAAGAAGCTCGAATCATAACTTTTTGTTGGGTAATCACTTCTTATTATTTTTCATTGATAACTAATCGTATTATTGTTGTTCGTAAGGTGGCCGAATCGATTTTTTTCACGGGAAACTCTGTTTGTATTTTTTTTTGTAAAAATCCCCAAATCGTATTATATTTAAGTGGAAGTCGCAGGAAAAATTCATAAAAATTATGAAGCTTGGGGCAATCAGCCATATTACGCCAAAGCTTCTCTAAATCAAAGCATGTATACTTACCACACGATGATCGATTTTGCCCTGCAGCAGTTCGAAAATAAGCCAAAATTACGCCCATTATTAATTACGTCCATTTGAATTTATACGAATCTACCAACGAAACAGAGATGAACGGAGCGCGCTATTCAAAGCGCGTGACGGGTCCTACACAGCTTAGGTAACGGCCTGACTCGATTGATCAACCCATTAATCAATTACCCGCCCGCATCAGTCCCGTTGCCTCATTCGAAAGAGTTCGCTCTTTGTTTTGAGGCTGACAACAAACGGGGGGTGCTCCTTCGTCCGGGCGAATATTTTTAAACGAGAACAACGCGCGTATGCAGCTTTCTTTCGGGAGTATAAGCATATGTATGTATATATACAATAAATGCGGCGAGGGATGCGCTGGAATTTCCAATTTGTCACGCTGCAGCTGGTTTCGTTCGCTGCCAAGTGCAAGATAACATATGGGCCCGTGCGCGCATGAAATTATACTTTGTCTGAAATTTCGTTTGCGCGTACGTATATAACAACGGGACGCAGGTGGTTATTTTTATGCCCGGTGAGTGTTTATTTTAGAACAACGGGAGGGCAACTCGAGCGGAAAATCAATGCGACGTTTCACGTTACTCCCCCTTATTATGCCAACTTCTGCAGATTGTTCATATTTCATTGTGCACGCGGTTTATCATGCGTCATCTGAATCATCTTTGTTGCGGGAATATGGTAAATCACAATTAAACAAAAATTTATATACAAACAAGTTTTACTTTTCTCTTCTTCTAACAATAATTGACAAGTAGTGTGTAGTAAGAATTGTCTTATGACTACAATTAATCGAGTTTGTGTTCGTAATAATTATTTTTTTTACTTTATGCCACCGGCAGTACTCGATGATTAACGTATACCCTATAGCTTGAAAGTTACTTTCAACAAGTTTGTTCACCTTTGCACGGTGGAGTTACACACCTATGCGCGTGAGTTTATGTATACCTACGGAAGTGAGAGGATTCAGGATCGCCAAGAAGTACTGAGTACCTAATGCACATGTGATGCTCGTGCACATTAGACGGACAAAGCTCGGTTTCCTTTCTTTTCTCGCGGCGTGTACATTTTTAGACGTACCCGCGTCATACTCTAATGACAATTATCACGCATTGGTATATTTTCATCGTTGCTGCTATACATTCTTTTTTTTACAACAAAATTAAAAATTATGTATTTTTTTGTGTGAATGTATCTTTTTCAAACATTTAAAACACGGTAATTTTCGTTCTCGTTTGTATTATTAAAATGTACTCTGGTTTCTCATCTTATTTCAAGAAAAAATGAAAGTTATAAAGTAGAAGCTATTACTTTTAAACGAAATGATTAATCTTGAATGTATACAATGTTTTAGTAATAATTTTTAAAACATGAGTAATAATTATAGTTCTTTTCACAGAAGCGTCATCGTCACCAGGTCTACTTGCGTAGGGTAGCTGGTTGGATGACCTTTGCGTATCGAACACTGTTTTTCCTTTACCGAAGGCGCAGTAAACGTCACAAAAAACGCCCTAAGGTTTAAAAAACTTTCTAAATTTCTGAGGTTTATCGTTTACTTTCAAAATTATAATTAATTTTTGACGATTCTCATCCAAGACTACGCGAAGTATATAGTTTTCAGTAGCAATTTTATCGAAAATAAAATGGTTAACCATAGTACAACATTTTTTTATCGCAAATGAATTCGGCATACTTTATTGACATAATATTTTCATTTCAAAGATTTCTTTTTGATCGATTCGCTTTCTACATTTTTGTCATTTTTTAAGTTGATGAAAAGAAAAAATCACATTATTAATTTTGTATTCACTATTTTATCGACAACAATTACAGCTGCCCTTATGTATTATCTCTCGTAATTAGAACGATGATAAAACTATGATGGGTGATTTATGAGTGGATTCTTCATTCTCTCATTTTCACGCAAAGATGAAATAAAATAAAAGCAGAGAAAAGTAGTAATCACACTAGTAATATGTTAGTTATAAGTAATTTTCATTTAATAATCTATACTTTCATCGTATCATGACTTCAGTAATAATTCCATTCACTTTTTCACCACAAAATTATTTATTTATGACATTTTAGTGAACATCGCATTACCGACCAAAGCCTTGGGTATAAATGTATCTATAATGAGTTTGCAGAAGAATCGTACTAAAATAACATACCTACTTGTTAAACGACCTCGGTTTTTTATTTATTTTTGTTTTCACGTGCCCAAAGAAACCATACCTAACAAAGAGGAATCCATTGTATTGAAAATACATCAAACAATAAGTGTTCAAGCCTTCTATGAACAAAGTGTGATACGTAATCGTTTTTTTGGCAAAAAGTACTTTTTGTTCAACAAGTCTTGTCATCATTTTAAAAGCTTTTTCTCAAATGCGTACGAGTATAAATGTGTGTGTGTGTAAGTATGTACGTTTATATGCATGTATGTATGCGTATGGCATATAAATACATACACATACTTGGACATTATTACTTTTTCAATCACTTGCGTAAAAGTTTTTTTAATGTAAATGCATTATGTTTTTACATTTCTACTTACCATCATGCAGAATTGAAAAAAATTATTCGTTATTCAAAATTTCGTTATAAAATAGTATGCTAAGTGTGTATGTGGGTTATAAGTAAAGTTTAATTGCACGTAATATCTATGGAAAATCTATCACATAAGATTTGACCATAAATACATTTTTACAGCCCGACTTTGATACTCATGTCTTAAAGAATCCCGTATACTGTGTTTTCATGGACAGTGCTACTACTCATACCTTTAAATCTATAAAATCGCCCATCTCATGTTAAATATTCTATTCGCACAAAGCTGATTTACCAATATTGCAAATTTCGGTGAAACGACCATACTTACCGAGTTAAATTTTTTCGAAGAAAGGAGTCGAGAACATCGTGAATCATATTCTATCGCTGTGTACCTTTAATTTGTGCGTGTCCGTCTCTACATGTAGATATATGCATAAGTGACTTTAAACGTGATAACAGGCTTTTAACTCTTCTTTGTTGATGTTGTCGTGATGCATCATCATAATTAGACTTGGTGTTATTTTCAGAAATCTGTACAAATATAATGGAAATGTAAACGCGTATAATTGAAAAAAACTTTTTTTTTTGGTGAGGTTGTAATTTAGTTAGTTTGTTATTAAGTACTCACATTTGTATGATATACAAATACAGGAGGAAACGAGGTAATAGTGACTCTTATTTTATCGCTGTAACACATATTATAACATTCAACGTTTATTCGCGTACCTACAATAAATATGTCGAGCTTTTGTGTTTTTATTAATTCGTTAGTGTTTACAAACTTTTTCGTGCGGCGCTTCTGTAACATCAGCGATCCAATTATATATATGGTGAACAAATTTTTATTTACTCGTGTGTGCACTCGAAATACATCTTTCGTCATTCTCCGTTGGACAATCAATGATTATATTGTTATAATATTATATTGTTGTTTAACTTTAGGGCAAAATATGAATTTTCATAAAGTTTATTTGTGTTCTATTTTTTTTCAAATCGTTCTTTAGCGTGACTTTTTAAACACCGATGTTTTTATGAAAAATTAAAAAACTTATCTGCATGGTAAAAAACCTGAATTTGTTGTGTAACTCTAGTTATTTCTGTTTTTTTTTTCTTTTTTTTTTTTTGTATTTATAATGTTACCAAGTTACAAGAAACTAACGGGTTTTTAAGATAAATCTACAGCTAAAAACAAAGATACCCCTGTGGTGTACAAAATTACATGAGTTGACTCAGCTGATGCACACATTAATTTTTGTTCTTTCTTATATTTACGCGACTCCACGTACGAACTTCACACAGCAATTTTATGTACGTATGGACAAGACGGCAATTTGAAACGCATGCTTATAAACAATGGGTGCGAAAAATCACAAGTGAGTCATACGACACAAGTTTGGCTGATAACAAAGAGGCGCGTGCAGTATTTTTTCGATAAGGTTTTTCCCTCGTCTTTTCGCTGTAAGTGCGATAACTTATCGCAAAAAAACATTGTCTGCACCTGCTGCTGCTCACTATACTACTGTCGTCGGCACATAATCCAAACCCATCCAATATTATAGAGAGATTATAGGAAGAAATTTCGTGTGAACGATTTTTGCCACATTAACCGGTTATACATGTATTTCACGTTTTTCAAAATGTTTATGATACTTACGGAGAAAAAAAAACACAAAAACCCTCGGTTCGCTATGATTTTTGACACACACGTTTTACTTGTCTGCATTAAACGACGAAGCTGTAGATCTTAAATTTATATAATTTTTTTTGTATCACACGTTTACAAAAAGAAATGTAAAATTTCCATTACGAGAAAAAAATCTGATAATTGTAGAAATATCGTTTTTTTCTGACTACAAAAAAAAAAGATGTTTTCCAACATCTGTAACATCACATCCACATNAGATTCATAGACACGTATTATACTGGTTATCCGATTCTTGAGCGCACAAAAACCGGTACGTATTAGTGTGTATTTTTATTTTGATTAAAAAAAGATTCATAAATTTATATAATTTTTTTTGTATCACACGTTTACAAAAAGAAATGTAAAATTTCCATTACGAGAAAAAAATCTGATAATTGTAGAAATATCGTTTTTTTCTGACTACAAAAAAAAAAGATGTTTTCCAACATCTGTAACATCACATCCACATTATTTTGTCACCAAAAAATCGTTTGATTATAAATTTTGGTACTTTAAGACGAAACTTTCAGTAGAAGGATTTTGGATCTTGAAATAATATACTTATTCTGTGATAACCACTACGGTTACCATGCCAATGCTGAGAAAAAAAAATTACTTTGTGACACCAAAATGTTAGTTTAACTTTTTACATTTACAGAAGAGTAATGTGTAGGTTAATTAATATGGGAAAGCTAGAATGTTTGAGAGAAACAACAATGTGTCTCCTAAGAGTCAGTTTGTTCATTGAATGTTAATAAAATTTAGTTATCGTACTCTCATGTGACAAAATTTTTGTGTTTTAGGACGATCATGATTGGATGTACGAATGGAACTCCAGGCACGAACCAGTGATCAATAAATCCAAGTAAGAACCATCATAATGTCTTATTTGTTTTTTTATTACAATTTTGGAACTCAAAGCCCAGTGTACAGCATCTCATAGCTAGCATTACCGTAGTGCATACGTACTAATTTATTAATAAAAATTCAACTGTTTCAAAATCTGATTAATTGCGTTTTACGGTGACAGTACGTTACATTTCCCTCGCTTATAGTTCTGATTTGAAAAACACAAAAGTCATTAAAATACACGCAAATGATATGACCTTTCGTTCTAATGTTATTTCATTGCTGCCGTCGTAGTATTATACGTGTCTATGAATCTAGCGTAGCCAAGTCATAGGGCCATAATAAAACTCACACCATATTTTTTTACTAATTATTTGCTATTTTTTTGTCAAAGAATTGATTTTTTTGCCATAGCCGTTTCCGAAAAACAATGGTCCTGCTGACTTGAGACTCAAGTCAGCGTAGCCAACTTAATATTTTTAGATCTCTTACACTTATCAAAACAAGCTTTAGGGCATAATTTTTTGCTAATTATTTGCTACTTCTCTAGCAAAGAATAAATTTTATTGCTGCTACCATCATCGAGTGACGATGGTCCCACTTGAGGTTTAAGTCAGCATAGCCACCGCTGTATTTCTAGACCTGTAGTATCAATTCGAATAGGATTTGCGGGATACCCTTTAGCTAGTTATTTGGAAACAGTTTTATAAAAATGCTAATTACTAAGTTGCCAAGAAGCTAATCAGGTTTAATTTTTAACAGACAATTCAGCCATAAATAGCGTAACATGTATTGTTATTCTATATGAAATGTGCATTTTTTCAACGGTATGGTTGAACTCATAATTGTATTGCGTTACTAAAAAAATTTCATGCAAGTTAAGTGGACTTAAAAAGCTCGTTTTTCATAAATAAAACGCTAATTTTCCTACTATTCAAAAGTAAATTTCATTACTTTCGAAATATTGTTTTATTATATGTAAGTAAAATAGTGTAATAATAATATATATATTGAAGGAAATAATCTTTTACTTTCATCATCTTGAAAAAAAACATATGGTTTTTTTTAATGTTTAGGTGGACAGAGATTTCTAAATCTCTTTATGATTTTTGTGTAGTACTTTTGAGATAACACAGTCAGTTAAAAATATTATGGGTAACACTTTAAGAGGACTATTTGCATACAAATTTGTAAGTTAGACATTTATATAGTTAGAAAAGACCTTAAGAAGCTTTTTTTTTATTTTCATTTATTACTGGGCTGATTTTCGTCCGAGGCGTCGGTTTGTTGTATATATAAAGAGTATTTCATTGACGTATGATGAAAGTCAGATGAAAGTGATATTATTAAATCTTGCGTGGACGAGGTTTTCAACTCAACTTGAAAAAAAACTACAAAGTTTTGATTAGTTGAATTATATTGTACACTGTATTATTTATCAAATGAGTAGTGGATTACCACAGAATTAAATTGAGAATATAGTCAGAATTTTCACTACCTACTGATTTTACAAGTATGAGCAAAAAAGATGACATAACCAGTATTTTTATCAGAAATGAATAGTTATTAAATAATTAAGACACTATACTTACTAAATCGGTAACATAGGCTCTTCTGAGCAGTCATAGTATCGTACATAAACTAAAAGTAATACTTACAGATCTAGCAAAAAAACAAAACAAAGCTTGCTTTGATGAGTGTAAAAAATACAAAAAAGTTTGAGTTGGCCACGCTAGTTGCGGTGTTTACTTATGGGGATCACATTAGTGCCTTATGAATGGTAAAGGCAAATAATTAAATTCTCAGTCGAAATATTTTTTACTAAATAAAAAACATTTCGTAAAAAAAGAGACCAAGGCCTAAGTGGATTACTGTAACAGATCTGGAGATATAGTGGATACTACGCTTGTGTTTCAAGTTAGCTGGACCATTTTATCTCGGCAATGGTAATGGCAAAAAAATAAATTCTTCAGTTAAAGTCCCGTTTCAATAGGTGTAAGAAATCCGGAGACATCGCGTTGGCTACGCTGACTTGAGCCTCCTATCAGCAGGACCATTGTTTTTTGTTAAGTGTTTTGGTAAAAAAATTATTTCAAAAGCTAAAAAATGGTAAATAATTATCAAAAAATATCCTTTAAATCCCGTTTAAATTGATGCTTCAGATCTAGAAGTACAGAGTTGGCTACGCTGGCTTCAGCCTCGAGTCAGTAGGACCACCGTCACTCGATGATGGTAGCAGCAATAAAATTTATTCTTTGCTAGAAAAGTAGCAAATAATTAGCAAAAAATTATGCCCTAAAGCTTGTTTTGATAAGTGTAAGAGATCTAAAAATATTAAGTTGGCTACGCTGACTTGAGTCTCAAGTCAGCAGGACCATTGTTTTTCGGAAACGGCTATGGCAAAAAAATCAATTCTTTGCCAAAAAAATAGCAAATAATTAGCAAAAAATATGGTGTGAGTTTTATTATGGCCCTATGACTTGGCTACGCTAGATTCATAGACACGTATTATACTGGTTATCCGATTCTTGAGCGCACAAAAACCGGTACGTATTAGTGTGTATTTTTATTTTGATTAAAAAAAGATTCATATAAATTATTCATTTGTACTTCAAAGAATTTTTCCACCTTCTAACTTCAAAATGGCACCCTTGCCGCTTGATTTTGGATTTTCAGGCGGAAAATAGTATACAAAACTCGTTCGAAAAGGCTTCTTAACGAACCTCGTTACTGCCCACGCCTTCGGCTCATACCGTAAACCTCTCGGTTCGTAAATCGAAGCCTTTGCAAACACGTACATAATATACTGTTGTGCTTCACCAAAGAGGGAACACTGACTCAGTAAAATTTTGAGTTTTCTTAAAAACATGGCCTAAACATTGTTTTTAGTGTAAAAGATTAAAATATATTATTTTAAAGCAATGTCTCACAAAATTACCAAATATAATCATACATTATCTATAGTTAACCTTAATTGTAACCTACTTAAAATATAGTTCTTTGCCTCATTTTTTTTATTATTACTATAATATAAATAAATCAAATATCATCACCCTAGATTATTTTCATTTTATAAACTTTTTCATTACAAATGTTACTACAATTTGTCACAATTAATTTTTTTTCAAACTCTTTAAACAGCTTACGTGATTGATCTTAACCAATGAATAAATATGCTTAAGTCACCACACGTAATAATGAATTGCCGCAGTGCAACTGCTCCTTTGCACCCTCGGGCCACAACTGCTAATAAAAAAAAAACTAATAAATAAAGTATAATGTCTGGTAAATATTAAGGAAATGTATTTGCGAATGTACGAATGAGCTAGCAAACAAGAGCAAAAAAAAATTACTTTTGTACAATACAACTTTACACTGATTCATGCTTACAAGAATTATAGGTCACGTCGTACTGCGTCTACAATCAAAACTTAATTTGTTATATTTTATCATAAATTGGCGTACATATTTATGACGAGAACAAACAAAAATACAATGTTAATAAAAAAAAAGAACAAAAAACAAAAAAAATCCTATTTATATAGATTTGAACCAAAACAGCATAAACAGTGGCGACGTGCAAGCTTTCAACTCTGACCACGCCGCCAACCAATCTGGTGAAGAAACAAGTGATTTTGCGAGTTAAGGACGTTCGGTAGTGATTGAATTTTCCAACGAATTTTTCTGAAATTTTGACCAGACGTTTTTATTGTTGTTACAATAAACCAGTCAAAATTTAAAGAGGTTCCTCTGTTTCGTTTTCGAGATATTGAATTTCAAAGTTAAGTCATTTTAACACTGTCGCTTATGGGAGAACTGACTAAATCACAGTTTTAAGCAAATTGGGCCAGTGAATTTGGCCAATTTTTTTATATGTTACAGATAATGTTATTAATTTGATGTATACCAAGTTTTGCGACGATCGTCTGATTCGTTTATAAATAAAAAATTAAATAAAAGCTCGACCGAAACGCAACGGCAACGTCGCAAGTGGCGGGAAATTCAAAATGTTCCAGGATGTTGATCAGTAAATATCTCAATATTATTGTAGATATTTATGCATTTACGCATAAAATACAAGCTTACGTGTGTGCGTGAGTGTATGTACAGAACGCCCACCCCTTCCCATAAAAAACAATAAATGTTAATAACACGCTATTTATTTATTTTTTTTTAATTTCAAATTTATTATTTCTTCTTAAGATACAATTTTTTTGCACATTACAAAATCACATGCTCATAGTTTGAATCACTCATCTTAGAAATCATCCTACTTATCTGACATCCCATGCTGTATGAGACTTGTCAAGTCATTTAAAAATTCAAGTATTTTATTTACACTGGTAGCTCTTTTGATTAAAGGGCTTTGCCCATTTATTCGAAACGATCTTAAAACATCATTACCTTCCATAAATTTATCAACAATAATATTAAAATCTACTTTATTTTGACTTAGATTTTTAATCACTGTTTTGGGAATGATAGACGACATGGGGGAAAAAGTTGGCGAATACATTGTTTCATCAGAAATTCTTTGAATTTTTGCAAGAACATCTTTTACGGAAAACACGTTCGTTGAAATATCATCCCATGAAAGATATGTAGCGGTTAATTTTTCTAATAAATCAATATCAACTATTGCATTATGAGCGTTTTCAACAGACAATGTCAATAAGTCTTTTCCAAGATCTGAAAGCTTATGATTTTTCCTATTCGGAAAATGTAACAAACACTTACAGCTTTATCACAAAAACATTGATACAAGAACGCTGTCGTAACCGACGCAGCACGCAGCAGACGAGCAGACAGTGTAGAGTGTGCAGAGACACCTGATGCGTGTACATGAACACTCACACATTGAAGACCCGTACGACGTTGCCAAATCTTCCTGGTTTCCCCTCACCGCGCAAATGTTTCCCCCCGCTAACACTACCGAACGTCCTTAATCTTTTCATGAGACACCAAACTAACGCGGAATGCATCTTATTCGCAGTTCCTTGTCAGTATCTGTATGGTGTAATGCTTATATACCGCGCCCCTGAGAGTATAAGGGAAACGATGCGTGGCTCTGTGGTGTAATAATGTATGCCATACCGTCATCGAATCCTCCGTTGGAATACTATAAGAATCGCGGTACAAGCAGGTATAAGCAGTACACCATACAGATGCTGATAAGAAACTGCGAATAAGATGAATCCTACGTCGTATTGATGTCTCATGCAAAGATTGACTCGCAAAGTTACTTGTTTTTTCACCAGATTGGTTGGCGGCGTGGTCAGAGTTGAAAGCTCGTACGTCGCCACTGTTTATGCTGTTTTGGTTCAAATCTATATAAATAGGATTTTTTTTGTTTGTTTCGTTTTTTCATTAACATTGCATTGTTGTTTCTTCGTGCCATAAATGTGTAAGCCGGTATGTAACAACATATTTACAATAAAATTATAACGTGACCTATATTTTTCGTAAGTAAGAATCAGTATAGTTAAAGTTGTGTTGTACAAAACTTGAAACTCAAAAATTAAGAAAGTATACATTGAATATGGCATATCGTAGTTATGTAGTAACGTAATGATGATACAAATGCAATAAAAGACAAAGATTCAAACAAGAATATTACTAGAAAAGTTTGGCTTCAAAAAAGTTTTGCTAATTCAATAAATGTGCAGCAAGTGAGCAAAATGTCGTTACCACCAAAATTATAAAATTCAATGTAGAACAAATAAAATTTGAGTTTGAATCAAAAATATTGTTGGAAATAATCAAGAAAAAGTTTGAATGTTTATTTTAAACCTTTCCATCACTTAATAGGAACAACACCCTATAATGTTCTTTATTAATATCAGTTACAAGTTTGACATATTTTCGTTTTTCTCCTTTTTATCGGGATGAAAGTTCCTACTTTCGGCGAAGTATGATGAAATGAATTTTTCTGCATACCCTCGCCTATAAAGTGCTTCATATCTGCCCTGCTCCAAAACAGATAATCAGCTCTTTCGACGAGGGTATATGTAGAAAAATAGTACCACGTTCGGAGGTTAAGATATGCCCAAGATTTCACGTTATTCGCCCTCGGATTTGCCGACGTTCATTCACGTAAAATCTACGACATTCTTAACCTCGTTCACTAGGTGCTCTCTAAATTTGAAATAGTGATTATTTACTATTTTAAAGTGAATATTCACTATTTGAATAAGTTATAAGTATACAACTTTGAAATAGTGAATATTCACTATTTCAAATAGTGAAACCATATTCACTATTTCAACCAGTGGATATGAACTATATGATATAGTTAATATTCACTTATTTGAAAGTGAATTGATTCACTTTCAAACTAGTGAATAGTTTCACTATTTTAATTAGTAAAATGAATGATATCCTGAAACTATGAAGAAAATTTAAATAAAACTGAAAAAATGTCAACAGCATCTGTAAGCAGAAGAGAATCATGTCTCTCTCTCTTTAGCTCTAGCTGCTCATCGAAAATAGTTATTAGTCGAGTCCACACGTTAAAGAACGATACTTTGTTTCATTCACGCCGAGGGTTGGTTACTTGCAGTACCTATACTCGCACTGTTGGGTACACTCACTGTACACTGCCAGCACTAGCACCCAATGCTACTCACATATCTAAGTACACTGATCCACCACTACAGAACAACACACCACATCTATACAAAACAAAACTATGATAACCTATGAACATGCTTGTCCGAAACTTCACTCGGGATGACATTTTTTTACACACAACACACATCAGTAACTCTCTTAAATCCTCGATTTCATCTTAAAATCTCAAACGAATATCTTGTATCACAATATACTCTCTAAATTAGAAATAGTGAAAATCTCACTATTTACAGAAGTGAACGACATATTGACTTTTAAAATAGTGAATATTGACTAATTTTTAAGTTGAAAAATATTTTCACTATTTGAAAAAGTGAAAAGTCACAGAAGTTAACTATTTATATAGTGAAAATCGCTGGATTTCACTTTTTTCGAGTAATAATCTCAGTCGTGTCCAGGGATTCGAACGAGCAAGGTCGAGTCCTGCCGTGTAGTGTTGTTTAAATAATTGTTTTCGATAAAAAATATGATGTTATGTTTACGTGTGGTGTCGTATATACTGTAGTTCAAGAAATTTGTTTTAAGTTTTAGGTTAAAATCTTCGGTTCAAGAGAATTACTTGTGTGTTGTGAGTGAAAAAATATCATCCTGATAAATAAGAAGACTAGGAAAAGTAATATGTTAAAGTTTCCTTAGTTTTGTTCCGTATAGATATAGTGTGTGCTCCTCTGTAGTGATGAATAAGTTTATTGTACTTATAAATAAAAATTATTAAGTGGTGGTGCTGGTAGTGTATATATCAGTGTGAGCGGCTAGTCTTTGGTGTGGATAAGAAATCAAGTGTCATTCTTTAATGTGTGAACGCTGTTGTTTTGTCATTATTTTTATGATAAATTTCTTCATAGTTTTGTGATATTATTAATTTATTAATTCCCATTTAAAATAACATTGAAAAATCTGAACTGTGCTGGTCTTCCTACGAGGCGTCGATATGGTTTCACTGTTTGAAATAGTGAATATTCACTATTTCAAAGTTGTATACTTATAACTTATTCAAATAGTGAAAATTCACTTTAAAATAGTAAATAGTCACTATTTCAAATTTAGAGAGTACACTATACTATATACGCAAACTTAACATCGTATTTTTTATCAAAACAACATCAAAACAATCCTTAGAAAACACTGGTGAACATATTCGACCTTGCTCGTTCAGCGACCCACACACGACTGAGCCGTTTTGACTCGAAAAAAGTGAAACAAGCGATTTTCACTGTATAAATGGTGAATTTTTATGACTGTTCCTTTTTTGAAGTAGTTAAAATATTTTTCAACTTAAAAATCAGTTAATATTCACTATTTTAAAAGTCAATATGTCGTTCACTTCCGTAAATAGTGAAATTTTCACTATTTCAAATTTAGAGAGTGCGTAATATACAAGGTAATAATATTACAATTTCATATCGATAATAATTTAAATTCAAAAAATATTTGTATATAATTATATGATATTTATAACTTAATCTTCAAGTTTAATGAAAAAATAATAACGATAGTCTTCGTCCGAACACGGTGGGCAAAGATAGTCTTCATCAGGCTTTGAGAGCAAAGATACTCTTCGTCCGGCCTTTTGAGTAAAGCATAGTTTTCGTCCGGACGCAATGAGCTAAGCATGGTCTTTGTCCGTGCGCTATATGCTAAGCATACTCTTCGCCCGGACGCGATGGGCTCAGATAGTCTTCGTCCAACCTCGCGAACTAAGATTTTTTTCGTCCGGACCTGACTTACGATTGTTTTCGTCCGGAGCGTCGATATACTATAAGTTGGAGATCATTCTTATATTTTAATATCATGTCCGAATAAATTTTTTTTTACCAACTGACACGTAAAAACGTTATACGCTATGAAACGATTTTTTTGGTATTTCAAAACTTTTTTTATTTTTGTTTAAAGTGTTTGAACGACAATATTAAAAATAACAAAAAAACTGAACTTTTACAAACTTTACGACTTTTGCATTTAAAATTTCACCTCAAATGTAAAGCAAAAAAGTTAAAACGAGTTTTTAGCCGTTAGGAAATAATTTTTACTCTTGATAGTATAAGGACGGTGCTGTAGAGAAAAACTTACTACACAAAAAAGTTTGATTTAAATGAGCTTTACCTCGAGCTTTACACCTTTCGTACTGAACAATTTGTTGTAGAGTTCGAATTTGTCTTATTCTTGAACAAAAACAATTTTTTTTGCTGTTTCCCTATCTATTTTACATTATTGAGCATCTGGATTGCATGATAGTAAAATATGTACTAAAAATAAGTTGTATTTTATTGTGATCTTAGTATAACTTTGTCGTAGAACACAGACCTGTTGAATGTATATGTTAAAACTTAGAGCCAAAAAAAAGTTTTTTATTCTAAGAGTGCAATAGTAAAAATGCTGACAAAATTTTTCTCTCCAATGAAAATTATCCGAATGTAATACATTAAACTTGAAGTTGTCTGTACATTATTTGAGCCCATTTGGATGACAATGACTTGTGTAAGTCAAAAACTTAATTACGTACAAACATTTACATACACATACATTATCTTATGACGAACTCAAATCACCCTCATCTCCGATTCAAAATTTGTTTTATTTAAAAAACTTACATTTGCGGTTTGTAAACATAAACAGTTTGTGGCTTTTTATTACAATAACTTTATTTATTTTTTATAAAATGTAATTAAAGTCTCAATTATATTAAAAAATACTTGTAACCATAGTTTAGATAAAATATAAGATGTGAATGACGTTTGTAACACTATAATGTATAAGGTTAAGTACGTTATACAGGCTTTTTAATATTATAAAGTTATAAAAGTTTCCACAATAATAGTAAGATCACGCAAAGCACATCCTATCTACTATGACTAATGAAAATCAAACAAAAAAAAAAGTAGTACGGATTTTGTATGTTGCAGTGCTTGTTCCGTGCAGCAGCTGGGTATGGCCAGGCGAAAAACGTACAGCATTAGAACAGCTAAGGTCGGTAAGAACGGCCTCTTCTCCAAAGAGGTTCTCTACACGCTCTTTTTGACAAACATACTATCGCTCCTCATTGGAAGTGGTTTCGGGTAAGCAGATCTATCTACAAATTTCTTTTTTATCTCAATTTTGTATTGCATAACGTGTTTTATAAATAATCAGTTATAATTTTTTTAAATTATCATCACTTACTCGAAAATTTCATGATAGTTAATAAAAAATAAAAATAGTCAACATTGTAAGTTGCAAGTTTTAATCAATTGTAACTCATAACAGTTATCAATATTTTTTTTTCATCATTTTCTTTTTGTACTTTATAACATGTCATTCTGTACGTGGAAAAAAAAAAAAAAAAGAAAAGTTAATCATTACTAACAATAGCAATCAACAACATTTTATTCTTAATCTATAATCTATAATCTATAATTTAGACTACTTTTTTTTTACTATCGGCTATTATCACTTACCGTCAGTTATTCACTAAAATTATTTTCGCGTGGGTTTACAGAGTATGGCTGACCAGGCGAGGACTAATGGTGTCGCGCGTCACCATGGAATGAAATCGAAGCTATTACACGTGATTTTTTGATGCATGTGCACCTATATAGCCTCTTCCTCTCTTTTTCCCTCGAAAATAATTCACCAATAATGGAGAAAAAAAGGAGGAAAAGCAACTCAAGAGAGAGAGAGAGAGAGAGAGAGAAAGGTGCTAGGAACGTATGCGCATTAGTTTTTAGGTAAGACTGAGTGAAATTAAAAAAAAAAAAAAAGAANCATTGGCTGTTTCGTTTACGCAGCATCCGCCTGTATGCGGAATAGCGGAATACGAATAGATGACGTAGAGGGGATACTAGGTATAAAGTATTCTTTGACGCAATCCGCAATCCACAGCTTTTTTCTGCAGCGTCGTGATCGGTTGCTACACATTCACACACGTCGCTTATAGTGATTAAAGATGGCCGCGCTAGAGGCTGCACGGCGTCGCGTGGTTACAGCTCTCCTGTACTGTAGTTCCATGCATCAGTGCCATCAGTGAGAGGCCGTTCATGTGTGAAAACTAGAAAAAAAAGATTAATATATCCAGACGGATAACAGGAGCAAGCCAAGATGACGATGTTGCCGGGGCAGTTGGCCTTCGACGAGTACGGAAGGCCCTTCATCATCCTCCGCGATCAGGATAAGCAGAAGCGGCTCACTGGGCACGAAGCCATCAAGGTGAGGTACATAACCTCTCTTTCTCTTCTCCGTTTCCCCCCGTGTACCCCTTTGATGGCTTATTTCTTTTTCTACTGTTGCTGTTTTTTCGATTTTTTTTGTTTTCTTTCATTGATCTTGAGACGAAGGCTCTCGATTAAAGGTACTTAATTTTCAATACTCTTCGAGTAAAATGGTTATGGAACGGGGCCTCCTAATCTAGAAGCACGCTACTCGTGTGTGCACTGGAGAAATGGCGACTCGGTCGTTTCTCGATGGAAATTATTTTGAGACTTTATCACGAAAGTTCCTGTACCAATTTCGATAAAATGTGAATATATTTGTCCATTTTATACTGTTTCTAATGCGTTTCTATCTGCGATAATTTTTATAATATAGTTTGAATATAGTATTTATCTCTATATGATATAAGCGAGAGGAAGTGAAGGAGAGTAAAGACGAATAGAATTGCACAAGTAAAGACACCCTTATAAAAAAAAAATTTATTAAATGTTACGTGTATTACTACTGTTTTCGAAAGTATGAAAACACTGGGCTCAAGTTCACTAAAGTTTCTTGTTTTGCAGTTTTCAGCTCGAATTAATGTATGCAGTTTGATCGAAATGTTCAATTCTGGTTGTTAGTGAAAATATTACCAAAACTACTTTTCAGATTTTCATAACAGCTTTTGTACGTTGGCATTGTCTTTCCATACTTATGGACATACATTATTTCTGAAAGTAGTAGTATGTATCCAGTGACAATCAAACGAAAATGTATAATCTCTTAATGCGTTGATTTTAATTTATAGTAAGCAACTATTTTGTAGTAACTTTCAATACATTTTGTAATACGGGCATGGCTAGCTAGGATGGAAAAAAAATAATAGAAGGGAGGCCTTCAGTGGTCGATCAAATCACCAGAAGAGCATGAATTTTGCGTTTGGGGTGAAAAGGCTGAAGATTAATTTTTATCATAAAAGAATGACAGACTGCTTGTAAGTTGTAAACGCTTATATTGAAAGAAAAATTTTTGCTACACTTTTAAACATTTCTATTAAAAGACTTAAATGATGCCTTGTTACTTTCCGCATAGAGCTACGTCTTAATAAGGACAGAAAATTGAATTTTGTAAGAATAATAATAAGAATTTTTTAACTGATAGTTTCTTATCCCCCATTTTAATAATTGTTAATTAAGCTTTTCTGACAATAGTTTTTTTAACTTTCAAGCTTAATATTGAGTAAACTTTGTGCAAATACAAAAGATGATACATTCAGTAACTTGAGTACGAAAAGTTTCGACCGTTGTGAAATAATAATAAACAAAACGTTTCCAGCTGGTTGTTCAATAATGCATCAAGCAGGGCAGAGAACCTGTATTTATATTTACAATTTAACATATGTAATTTATTGTTATAATATTATTTATTTTTATAAACGTAAAATTAGTTTCATTTAATAGTACATATGATTAAAAAATCAACCAGATAAAAAATTAAGTCGGTAAAATCGTTTTATTTAATTTTTATTCATGAATCCAAAAAAAAGTTTATGGAATGGTCATAAAGATGTGCCACGAATTAAAGTATGTGTTTCGTTTTTAATTTATAAGGATTGATGTACGTACATACATATATTTGTAAAGTGATTACAACGTGTATCATATTGTTTAAAAAGTACATATGTTTATTCTTCTGTTAGCAATGTTGTAGTGTCAAAGTAATTTGAAAAAAGTTTTTTGCATAGCATATATAACTATTGTATTCCCAAAAAAGATGAATCTTAAAATTCGCTATCTATATTTATTGATACAATACCGAAAATATGAAAAATTTTATTGAAAAAAACTCTGTAAATGTAATGAATACTTATATTATGAGTTGCTAGAAGATGAAATTTGTTCAAAATTTATTTTCTCACCTTCAAATTGGATGCACAATTGTCATCAAAGTTTCATAAAATCATGTATACCTCTTGCCCAATATACATTTATTATGTGTTTAAGTTCAAGGCTCTCATCAGGTTCAATAATTGGTCCCACAACAGGCAACGTTGGCACCGCATTTTGTGCGAGTTGTTTCAGAAATAAAAAAGTTTTGGCAGTACAATCATCTGCGTCTACAATTAATTCAATACACATTTAATCGCTTCTTTTTTTATTGCAAAAATAAGATAAAACAAAACTTTGAACATAACTATATATATAGGCTCAAAGAAGAATCAAATCTTTTTATAATTATCAACATATTTGTAATAAATATTTTTATCATTCAATGTGTTGTGGTCCATCTATTTCTGTTATTTCTTAACTACTAACGTTCAGAACTCAACCCGATTTTCATTGAAGCATTTTGCCATCCTTTTCCTTACATTTTATATGTAACTGAAATTGCTAAATATAATCAAGACGTATATTCTTAAATCCAACCTATACTAGTGGATACTACGTATAACGCACTTTGAATCATCTAAACTGTTATTTCTAAAAACGATTCAGATTTCTCAATTTCTTATGAAATTAGCCAAGTAGCGCTCTTTTCAGCTCGTTTAACCCGATGAGAGGTTCTATTACGCACTCGGCTAACGAAAAAAACAAGGAAATTTTATGTTTTGAGATCTGAGCGTATTTCTGTATGATTATACCACGTGATTTCACGTTGAACGGTATCTTTAAAACAAAATTTTATCGTTTTTATTAAAAAGATATCGATATAACAATGTTTAACTTTTGGTACCGAATCCCGCTACTCTCATTGGCTGTTTCGTTTACGCAGCATCCGCCTGTATGCGGAATAGCGGAATACGAATAGATGACGTAGAGGGGATACTAGGTATAAAGTATTCTTTGACGCAATCCGCAATCCACAGCTTTTTTCTGCAGCGTCGTGATCGGTTGCTACACATTCACACACGTCGCTTATAGTGATTAAAGATGGCCGCGCTAGAGGCTGCACGGCGTCGCGTGGTTACAGCTCTCCTGTACTGTAGTTCCATGCATCAGTGCCATCAGTGAGAGGCCGTTCATGTGTGAAAACTAGAAAAAAAAGATTAATATATCCAGACGGATAACAGGAGCAAGCCAAGATGACGATGTTGCCGGGGCAGTTGGCCTTCGACGAGTACGGAAGGCCCTTCATCATCCTCCGCGATCAGGATAAGCAGAAGCGGCTCACTGGGCACGAAGCCATCAAGGTGAGGTACATAACCTCTCTTTCTCTTCTCCGTTTCCCCCCGTGTACCCCTTTGATGGCTTATTTCTTTTTCTACTGTTGCTGTTTTTTCGATTTTTTTTGTTTTCTTTCATTGATCTTGAGACGAAGGCTCTCGATTAAAGGTACTTAATTTTCAATACTCTTCGAGTAAAATGGTTATGGAACGGGGCCTCCTAATCTAGAAGCACGCTACTCGTGTGTGCACTGGAGAAATGGCGACTCGGTCGTTTCTCGATGGAAATTATTTTGAGACTTTATCACGAAAGTTCCTGTACCAATTTCGATGTAATGTGACTTTATTTTTGTTCTCAAGCTAATGTAATGCACTTCTGACAATCATAGTTTTTGGCTAAGTTTCCATACCTAAATTTGTCTTAAAATTGCGTTGTAAGTATCATGCCCATAAAAGGAAGCGTTGTAGTGATGGAACTCTTCAACGTTGGAAACGCGAATTACAATATTTTCTGCCAATTATTCGTCTTGGTCTAACTTTTTTTTTGTATTAATTTACATCATGCTGGTTATTTAATCAAGTACTCAAAAATTTATTCTTACAACAAAAAAGTTCTCTTAGAATTTGTTTATGCATTGAGTGTGTATTGTTTCAGGATGTAAAATCTTATTCCCTATTTTTTTTCTTGTTACCTCCTTATTTATTATAAAACAGCGTTTATTACAATTTCTACAGTTCATTATTTTTGCTCGATTGTTTTTACAGTCACACATCACAGCAGCTCGTTCTCTGTCCAACATACTCAAGACTTCGTTGGGACCCAAGGGCCTTGACAAACTGTTGGTCAGCAGCGATGGTGATGTCACAGTTACAAATGATGGTGCCACCATTCTCAAAAACATGGACACAGACCACGAAATTGCCAAGCTCATGGTTCAGCTGTCACAGTCTCAGGACGATGAAATTGGTGATGGTACCACTGGCGTTGTTGTCTTAGCTGGTGCTCTTCTCGAGCAGGCGGAGCAGCTCCTGGACAAAGGTATCCATCCCATTAGGATAGCTGATGGCTTCGAGCTGGCTGCTCAGTGTGCCATCCAGCACCTCAACGAGATTGCTGAATCTTTCCCAGTTGACCCACAAAATCTTGAGCCACTCATCAAAATTGCCATGACCACTCTTGGATCCAAAATGTAAGTATTTTTAATATCAATCGATGAAATGTGCATGTGTTCGTAATATTTGTAGTATAGTAAACGTAAGTTAAACGTTCTTAACAGTTTTTATATTTGACTGTCATTTTTCATTGTTACTCGAAACAATACTTGTAATGAATTCGTTCGAAGAAAATTTATTTGCCCTATGATGAAAAAAGCGCAACAGAGGAGTGGTAGAGAACCAGTAGTATCATTGTAAACAACTTTTATTTACTTGAAATATTTCATCATTATTTGGAGTTCCTTTAAATTTTGTTGAAATTAAAAAATGTTATAAAAAGTTGCTCGTTTTGAGAATAGGTTTTTTGCAGTTACTCCAATGATCAAAGATTATGAGATCTGAGGGCTTTTTAACTACTCACGTTGTTATTTAAAATAAAGATATATATGCTAGAAAATAATTTTATGAAAATTGAATTTAAGCGTCAACAAGTGTCACCGTCAAATGGCCGAAATTGCCGTCAATGCAGTTATGGCTGTGGCAGATTTAGAAACAAGAGACGTCAACTTCGAGCTTATCAAGGTTGAAGGTAAAGTCGGTGGTCGCTTGGAAGATACTATGCTGGTTAAAGGAGTTATTGTTGACAAAGATTTCAGTCATCCTCAAATGCCCAAGGTAAGGTTTGTTTTAATAAGATAAAATTTCAGTGCCTGTATCTCTAGAGCATAGTGTTTTTCATTATGAAAAATTAATTTCAGCGTTTAGAAAACGTCAAACTGGCTATCCTAACATGTCCATTTGAACCTCCAAAGCCAAAAACAAAGCATAAGCTTGACGTTACCTCAGTTGAAGATTACAAGGCTTTAAGGAGCTACGAAAAGGAAAAGTTTACCGACATGGTCAAAAAAGTGAAGGATGCCGGTGCTACTTTAGCCATTTGTCAGTGGGGCTTTGATGACGAGGCCAACCACCTACTTTTACAAAATGAACTTCCAGCTGTTAGATGGGTTGGAGGCCCGGAAATTGAAGTAAGTTAGATGAGTATTAGTTCGAGAAACTTATTCATTATAATCTGCAATAATTTATATCTGCCCTATGATGAAAAAAGCGCACAGAGAAGCGTGCGAGTTATGTGAATCGCGTCACTTGTTATTTCTTGTATTTTCATTGATTACATGAACTGTTATGTCTTAAACAATTTGAAGTAAATGCCATAAGTGAACAAGTGTAGCGACGCTCTGACTTGGCTGCTTCAATGATCAATGATTATGAGATCTGAGGGCTCATTTTTTAAATAAACTAAAATTTAATACCTGGTACGTAGATTGTTGATAACTTGACTCTCAACTAACTTTTTTTTTATCAATTACAGTTAATCGCCATTGCAACGGGTGGCCGTATCGTGCCTCGTTTTGAAGAGCTCACACCCGAGAAACTCGGTTACGCAGGTGTTGTCAGGGAACTTACGTTCGGCACAACCAAAGACAGGATGTTGGTGATTGAAGAATGCAAAAACTCCCGTGCTGTTACGATCTTCATTCGGGGTGGCAACAAAATGGTGATTATGGAAAATGTTTATTGTAACTATATTTACAGCAAGGAGAATTCCAGTCGTGCCATCAATGCACTCACTGTTCAGACACCTTGCAAAATCAACGCGTTGGAATTCTCAAAGTAGTTGAGCGATATAATTATTGTTGAACTCAATTCAAATGCGACAATCTTTTTACCATGCAAATATTGAATACCTACGACACATTCCCTTCCTAAATCAGTAATTAATCCTTCGTTGTAGATTGTTGAAGAAGCCAAACGATCGATCCACGACGCTATTTGTGCAGTACGCAACTTAATCGTAAACGATAGGATCGTGTATGGTGGCGGTGCCGCCGAGATCGCGTGTTCGTTGGCCTGTGCTGCCAGCGCTGACAAAATCAGTTCCATCGAGCAGTATGCATTCCGTGCCTTTGCCGATGCTCTTGAGGCTATTCCTATGGCTCTCGCAGAGAATTGTGGTCTTTCATCCGTCACTGCATTGTCCGAGGTCAAAGCACGACAGGTTGCTGACAAAAATCCAGCTCTCGGCATCGATTGCATGAACTGCGACACTTGTGGTAAATTTACATTTTCATAGACCGTATAATGTATGGAATGATTTTTTTTTTTTTTTAAAGAAAATAAATCATCAAATTTCGTTTGTTTCAGATATGAAAGTGCAAAATGTCATCGAATCGCTTAAGAGCAAAACTCAGCAAATTCTCTTGGCCACGCAGATGGTCAAGATGATCTTAAAAATCGACGACATCCGCTCACCGGCTGATGCCGCTGGTTACTAATAAAGCCGTAACTTGGCAAGAATTCATAAAATTGTTACATAGCATATAAAATAAGACATTTTTCTCGTGCCGGTTATTAACACGCTTTATTTAAACAAGTTTTTACTTTATACATTTTGCTACACATAAAGAGCGCCTTTTTCCACGTTAGTCATTTCAAAAATATTTCATACATCAATAAAAGTATTAAAACCCATAATAAAAAAGTGTTTGTCTTTGTAATCCTCATTTTTTAAACAAAACTTATTAAATTTTCAAATTAATGTAATTTTTTGTGAAAATATTTAGTCAACATAAATGCTGCATGATTTCGCTTAGTTCCAGTGCTATATAGGTGTCTAATTTTTGGAGTAAATACATGATATCTTTAATAAAAATATTTGTAACAGTAAAGGTTCACTCCTTTTTTTCTTTAGTTTATTGCTGAGCCTGAAAAACATACGTGATAAAATAAATAACTATATGTATGGAGCGCGCGGTGGCTCGATCGGCTAGGTCGTGGATTGGCACGCGGGAGACCGTGGTTTAATTCCCGGCCAGTGCGACTATTTCGGGCAAGTACCTCTGTGATTTTTCACATGTGCTTTTTCACCAGGCAATGCCCCTCGAGGAGGGTTTAGGCGACCTTCTCGCAGCATGATTGCCTTATTTCCTCCTACCCCCCTCCCAGTAACGGGAGGTCTCCCTCATCCCTCTTCCCTTCCTTCTCCCAAGTGCTAAGTGCCCTCAGTGGTGCCCTTTATAGGAGCCGGACGTAAAGCACTATAATATAAAAAAAAAAACTATATGTATGGAAGTGAGACGACAAAAAAATTATTAACAATAATAAAAATTATTCGATGGTGTTCAGAGCTTCGAGCACATCGAGCAATCCCAGAATCATTGAGGTATAATTCTATATTGATAGTCTTAGCTGTTAAAACAGATGGGTGATGAAGTTATAACTGATTTGAAACGACTCAAAAAATTGGTTTCGAAAAAAAATTATTTTTGATGTTATGTCTATCTCAAATACCATCTATTAAAAGTATAAAAACGATTCCACACCAAAGTTATTTGGTCATAAAATAGAAGATATTTATTAAAAGTGCTTTTAAATCAATTTTTCGAAAAATTACTTTTGTTTTTGAATTGATTGATTTCAAGATATTTGCAAAAAAAATTTTGCAAATTACGTCGGAGCTGAAATAAACAACCTTTTATTACATGCTACATGATGTTCAAATGAAATGGTGTCTAGGTATGTACATTTTTTATTAATTTCGATTCTTCAATGTGCAGTAATCAATCGATTTCAATGCAGTAAAATTATTTACTGATGGATTCAATTATATGTTTGCGATGGATAGCACACATCTAGTCACTCTACAAAGTAATTGCTCAATCCTGTCCCATTTTTAATTATAGTTTAAGGTCAATATTTTCTTTATATCAAAATGTAGAAATCGTTTAAAATCGAAGAATAAAGTGGTTTGAAGGTACTCATTTTCTTTCTAAATGTGTTGGGAAACATGGCAACAGACGTATTATGTATGATGATACATTCAATTGATCACATAAACTTTAACTTACCAATTAATTTTGTCTTTAATTATTATTATTATTATTATTATTATTTATTATTATTTATTATTCGTCGTACATTCCAAGTTTTTTTATTTGCAATCTTAGGTTACCACTAGCCCCAATTGAATGACGCGCTCTTTTCGATGATAGTGAAAAAAATCCAATGGAAGCTAGAGATTGGCGGCCTCCTCTTGATTGGCTGATTGGCTCTAAAAAGCGCGCACTTTTGGTATCTATTTTAAAATGTGCAACAGAGATACCGGTATCGATGAACGCGTTGTCACATCATTTGTTGCTAAAAGTCATTAAGTACTTAAGTATCCCAAATAGTACGTCACCCACGAAGTGAAAGTCGTGCGCCTGCTTGTGGAAAAAGTTACCAACGGCTTTCATTATCAAGTAGCACTCGTCGGCGAACGTGGCAGAGAATTGTTCGACAAAAACTACTAATCAGGTAAGTGCTGTTTATTTTTAGTACGACCCTGCTGCTAAATTTTCTTATTTTTATTCATGCCGAATGCAAATTCGTCATTCATCTATGAGGACGAGACACATTAGTGCAAAGCCATTACTTTCTCCGTGTACGGCTCTGTTTTTTTGTTGACGTGAATTTTTATTAATACCCTTAAAGTTCCACTTTTTTAAATCATCCAATTCATATCATGCATGATGTAGATTTTTATAATAGTTTTTTTTCACAGCTTGATACATTGAAAATTTTAAGTATGACAATGTGCTGTATTATTTGTATCTAATACTGGATTTAGTTTTACTATTTAAAATTAACTACAATAGTTTTTCAAACCTTGAGGTTAACAAAAAGCCACGAAACAAATTTTAGAATCGTATATTTACTTTACTAAATTTTAAAAACTAATTTATCACTATACTGCTCATTATGTAGCTCAAAAACCTAATTATTCAATAGAACAGTGGTTATCAGTACTTTGTTCAATTCTCTAATCTGAGGAAAGTAACGCGTGTCGCAAGGCGTATAGGTTAGAAAAGGCGCATGGATGCATATAGCAATATATTTATCGTACGTGTCTGAGGCCATTACGTCGAATACGTCGATACCCCCGGTGGTAATTTTTTTAAATGTTATTGCAACTATATCTCACTCTTTTCCGCCAGTATGTTGTTTGCAATATATACGTATTGAATTTCTACTCCTTTGTCAAAAATTTATAGCTATAATTATGCCTATAAATAATAGCTATTATTATAGCTACAGTAGCATATATTTATAGCTATAATCAACAACAACGTATCTATACATTTTTGTGAATAGTAGTTGTAAAATGTAGGTGTTCAGCTATAAATTTTTCGCGTATTTTAAGGAAAAAGTATTTTTAACTCTCGTTTTTTTAAAGTTATATCAGCCATGTAAGGCGTTATTATGTGGATGATAACTTAAAAATTGGGGTATTCAAGAACTTTTGAACATTATTAAAAAGTTTATATGAGCAAATAAACTTATTCTTTTTTTTCTTATTCGAAAGTACTTGAAGCCCTCAGTTTTTAAGTTGTCATCCACGTAATAACGCCTTTTAAGTTTGAACTAACTTTAAAAAAAATAATCAGTTTTAGAAATAGTTTTTGTTTAAAATTCGCGAAAAATTTATAGCTCTAAACACTTACATTTTACAGCTATAATCCACAATAATTCATAGGTACCTTGAAGTTGACTTTAGCTATGGACGTAAGTCATTATAGCTACAACTATAAAGCTATTATCTCTAGGACACTCTAGGTGTAGCCATAGCTATAAATTTTTAACTGAGCCCCTATTTCTAATCTAGATTTATAGTTCATCCAGTGTTTTCTTTTGTATTATCATATACATTTATGTTCATGGTATATGCCTTTTTCCTTATTTATTATATTCATTTGAATATTACAAATTTTTTTTCCTTAATCTTACTTTGTAATGAAAAAATGAAGTCTATTCTGCCACTGGGGGCGCTCGTCATCACATGATGTACTCCGTATGTCTTAGTATATTTATATTTTATGTGAGTGCTTATACGCATCGCATATATATATATATATATCGAGCAGTATGCATTNTATATATATATATGTGTGTGTGTGTGTGTGTGTGTGTGTGTGTGTGTGTATACGAAATACACGCGAGTACCTCATGTGATGGCGAGCGCCCCCAGTAGCAGAATAGCCCCCATTATTATCTGCATTTGGACATACCTAATTGTTAGAATAAGAGTTTGTATAAAGCGCCATCTCTGCTAGTATATATGTACTATGCATACGCGAGCCCCGATCCCCGATGCTGCGCATCAGACCAGTTCAGTTGATCGCTAGTCTCTAGCCAGTAAAGACCTATTTTGTAACAACAGCTTGTAAAGACGGTATTACGACAGTTTATTTTAAATAATAATAATTCTGATTTCTCTACAAAGTGTTTAGTGCTTTTCTCTTCTTGTTATCCTTCCTGGCTTTTTCCCGAATCCTGAGAGCCTCGCGCAGTGGATTGAATAGTCAATACTAATGCTTAGTATGTAGTGCTGTCAGAAGACAAGAAAATACAATATTTGCCTAAATCTTGTCTTGTTTCTTGAAACAGATTAAAATCAGATATCGTATTATTTTTGGGTCTTTCTCGAAATCGGTAATATCATTCTTGTCTTGATTTGTACTCGACTTTCTTAATAATCTTCATTTTGAGTTGTCTATATATATTAAATGTTACTTCACATCTAAAATGTTTTTATAAATTCAAATGAATTTTTAATTTAACTGAAAATTTTCATGTCATGGTTCTTAATTCATACATTGATGTCTAATTAATACGCATTTACTGTAATAATCACTAACAATCTTACAATTCAACATGTTTTGGAAAATTCACGTACATTTTAAATCCTAACTAAAGATTAGTATTACTTTTCGTTAAAAATTACATCACGATAATATAACTTTAAATTTTCAAAAAGATTTTTTAATTTGCCTCACATTTTCGTTAATTAGTATTATTCATTAATAAAATATGCCTCTATCCAAGAAAGCACCAGCAATATGCAATGAGAAAAACATTTTCTCAGGAGAACAAGTATTAATGATTAAAATCTCAACTATTGATTATTAGCATTATTTGTTTATAAAGTCCACGGGCGAGCAAGCATTGATAATTAGAAACAAAATTGCTTATAAGTATCATTTTACAACAGAATTTGCCGTTCGGTGACTTATTTCTCAATAAATTCCTATGACGAGCAAGTATCGGCTATTATAAACTTAACTGTTTTGTAGTATGATTAATAAACAAAATATGAACTGCTAGTCACCGATACTTGCTTGTTGACACGTACCTTTTTCAAATAAATAATTGTAATAAACCGTTGGGTTTGCTTATTACTGATACTTGGGGATCTTGGGGCAAATTTAATTAGTAAACAGTATTAAGAAATAATTAGTTTTCCAATAGTCAATGTTTGCTTTACCTAAGGGCACATTTTATTCATGATCAATACTAAAGAACAGGTGGGTTTTTAATCGGCGATGCTCATGCTCATCTAACAGCATATTTTCTTATTAAATAATACTGAAAAGTAGCTAGGTTTCTAAACACTAACGCTTGCATGTCCAAGGAAACAATTTATTTATTAGTTATACTTACATACATTTGTCAACGTATTTTAGAAATAATAATCTTTTTTTGATTAAATAATAACAAGTATTTGTATTGATACTGCAATAATAAAGTAAATAAATTTTTTTCAGAATTATATATTTTATTTAATTAGATTAATATGAGATATTAGTTCAGATAAGAAATATTTATTTATTTATTTGATTCACGGGCTAGAAGCCCAATTACAAAGCATACAAAGAAATAGGGGTGAGGTGCTGAGCGCACACATGAATCAAAAATAGATTGATAATGACAATAATAAGTTAATTAAGTTAGTTTTCACTGTCTTAATTAAGTAGAAGAAAAATGATGAGTCACTAGTAGCACTGCTACCCTGCGAATTCGCGGTTAACACCTACTTAGCTGCCTTTCACATAGCTAATACTTTCCTGGAATATATAATGTACCCAAAATATGGTTAATTCGATATAATACAATGACCTCTGTATACAAAAGTAGTATTTTGGAATTAATAATTTTTTTATGTAATATTAGGCCTAGCTTCTTCTGAATTATTAATGTTGTTTTATAATNTTAATTTAAAATTCAAAAAATTATTAAATTTTAAATTTTTAACGAGTCGTTTTAATTTCGTTATGTTTTTGAATTTTGAATCACGTACGGTATTTCCTTTTCAAAGAATACGTGTAGTTTAAAGTAATGGACTTTTATTTTAATTTAAATACCTACTTTACAAATATTATAAGTCACTGTGTTAAATGTAAAAATGTATCTAAGATATTTTTAAAATCAGATTTTAAAATTTCGTTACGTATTTTTAGTTTTCTCTAATCATATGTGTACTGATTTTGCCTGAATTTTTTTAACAGTGTAATAATTGTAAAATAGGTCAATTATATGATTAGTCTTTTAAATTTGAGAGAAAAATTAAGATGATATTCATTTTTAGAAAAAAAGACTTTAGAAACACTGTTAAAAAAATTCGAAGTATTATTAGTAGTTAAAAAATATATCAATATATAAATAAAACGAAAGAACAAGTGAATAAATAAAAACTTGCCTTCTCCCGTTTCTTCTCAGGTTTTGATGTTCTATAATTTTTATAAGGCGTTATTTTGAATAGTATTTAGTAGATAATAAATTTAATCATTGCTTCATTTATTTATTACTCACTAATGGGAATAAGTCACCCTACTCTCGATTAAAACAAAGTCATCTTTGTTTTTTTGGATGCTCAATCAGCTGTGTGTTTTCTTCGCCAGAGGTAGGGCATTCATGCTTTTTCAGCAAATTTATTTAATGTATATTTTATTAATCTTAATATTTTGGACCTTAAAAAACTTTTTAAATTGTTTTAATAAATTAATAACAAAAGGGATTCACATAACTACATGTCAATGCTACATATGTGCCCTATTCTTCATGTTTTTGCTTTTTTTACCTTAGTTATTTCCACGCAATTCTTGTTTATTTTAGCGCTGTTGGTAATTTGAATAATAGTCAAGGTTAAGATACTTATTCGAGATCTTATGTAACTTATCTCGACGATATCAAGTTCTTGATAGCGATTTCTTGTACTTACTTGTCTTCAATGTTATGAAATGCATCTTGTCTTGACATCATCTTGATTTTTCATGATAGGATAAGATGATATCGAGAAGTACTTGATTCTTGCGACAGCCCTACTAGTATACAATACATGATTCTTTGATAATATTTTGGAAATGAAAATAAAATTCATACTAAGCTCATTAAAATTAGAAACTATTATTGAGTTTGGTTTGCGTTCTTCAAATCGTTTTTTCTTTATTGTATGGTTATAGTTTCATTGAAGTCGTAACCGTTACGTTTTCTATGATTGTTATCAAGGATGTGCTGATCAACGCCCTACTGCGTTGAACTGGATCCCCGTTATCGTTCATAATACCCTATTAAAGTGCTAGTAAAATTAAGTATGTTACTGTTTTTATTTAATAATTGCTTCTTAGTTTGGTAGATACTTGAAAATTTCTACAGTTCTCGTAGCAATATTAGTACATGCATTAAGACGGTTTTTTTAAATGCAGTAGGGGGCGTCATTCAACTTCTTAATTGGCAATGACTGGGTCGTAATAGGCAGTTGCTCGTATTGTTACTACGGAAGCTCTCTGTTCTTGCTTGGTCCCCGTTTGCAGATGTTATTTCTAATTACACAGTTCTTGTTAGCTACTTACCTTCAATGCGCTGCCAGGTACCTGCATGTAAATAATCTGTTTCAAATCAATAAAGCGGCCCCCGGGAGTGGACACGTTTAAGCGAAATATTGCAGAAGGAGAAAGTACCGTTAATAACTAAGGTATATTTACACCCACCGTTCAGGATATAAGCCTGTGGCTTCCTGATGAGATTGGTCATTTAATTAATTGCACAGTAAAACTCCTTTTGATATTAAATACAATATTTTACTTATAAAATCGTAAGACCGAGCTGAACAAATATTACTTACTGCTGTACTTTAATGCTACGATATAAACATTACATCTATGTATTCAGAGTGAAATTTGAAGCCAATCAACAAGCACAAAAAGCTTTACTTATAAAAGTTTTTAAATTTTGTAGCAAACCAAACGTTGTCGGCAGGAGTAACATCTATTACTTGGGCTCAACGCTCAGGCCACCAACGATGATACCTGGGAGTCCACTATATAACTAAAGCTGGACAACTGGAGATGATTGCCCCTAGACGTAAACTTGGCGGTTTTAGATATAAATTTTTTTTTTTTTTTATTTTNTGTCGGCAGGAGTAACATCTATTACTTGGGCTCAACGCTCAGGCCACCAACGATGATACCTGGGAGTCCACTATATAACTAAAGCTGGACAACTGGAGATGATTGCCCCTAGACGTAAACTTGGCGGTTTTAGATATAAATTTTTTTTTTTTTTTATATTATAGTGCTCTACATCCGGCTCTTATAAGGGCACTACTGAGGGCACTTAGAACTTGGGAGAAG
This sequence comes from Copidosoma floridanum, assembly GCF_000648655.2. The sequence goes on from NW_019379641.1 coordinate 506,095, forward strand.
GAAGGAAAGAGGGATGGGGAGGCTTCCATTGACTGGGAGGGGGGTAGGGGGAAATTAGGCAATTTTGCTGCGAGAAAGTCGCCTAAACCCTCCTCGAGGGGCATTGCGTGGTGAAAAAGCACATGTGAAAAATCACAGAGGTACTTGCCCGAAAAGTCGCACTGGCCGGGAATCGATCCCACGGTCTCCCCCGCGTGCCAATCCACAACCTAGCCGACCGAGCCACCACGCGCTCTCTTTAGATATAAATGCGCCATTTGCTCCTGTGTCAATAGAGAACAAGTACGAGCCTCTCGTTCTAAAAGAATTCTTCGTCCAACCATCACTAAGGCTTACTGGTCTTGCTGGTGCACCACAAGCAAAAGATTTGGATTTCTATCAACTGGCTCTCTGACCAATTTTAATTTATCTCCCATTTTCTTTTTATTTTACAGTAATTACGTGAAGAAAATTCCCTTTCAGCCACTGTTCGCACATCAACAGACGGACTCATTATCCCGTAACTGAATTCCCGTAACAAGAAGACAAGCAAGTATACATTCTTATGATTCACAAACTTTGACGAATCTTTCACCTTTTGTCTTGCTAAGAGAGAAAAAAAATTACTATCTAATCTCATTCTTATGTTTAACAGTACTTCTAAGAAAAAAACATCTCTGAAATATAATATTTCAGTCTTGCAGAAGAGTTGACATCGCGAAGGTTTTAAGATCATCGCTCATTTTCTATGGTTGTAAGTAAGTTAATAATTTTTTATTTAATTATTTTGGCGAATTAATTTTTTTGTTAATAGTATTTTGTGGATCGCGTTTTTTTTACGAGGTCATATTTATCAATATATAAATAAAACGAAAGAACAAGTGAATAAATAAAAACTTGCCTTCTCCCGTTTCTTCTCAGGTTTTGATGTTCTATAATTTTTATAAGGCGTTATTTTGAATAGTATTTAGTAGATAATAAATTTAATCATTGCTTCATTTATTTATTACTCACTAATGGGAATAAGTCACCCTACTCTCGATTAAAACAAAGTCATCTTTGTTTTTTTGGATGCTCAATCAGCTGTGTGTTTTCTTCGCCAGAGGTAGGGCATTCATGCTTTTTCAGCAAATTTATTTAATGTATATTTTATTAATCTTAATATTTTGGACCTTAAAAAACTTTTTAAATTGTTTTAATAAATTAATAACAAAAGGGATTCACATAACTACATGTCAATGCTACATATGTGCCCTATTCTTCATGTTTTTGCTTTTTTTACCTTAGTTATTTCCACGCAATTCTTGTTTATTTTAGCGCTGTTGGTAATTTGAATAATAGTCAAGGTTAAGATACTTATTCGAGATCTTATGTAACTTATCTCGACGATATCAAGTTCTTGATAGCGATTTCTTGTACTTACTTGTCTTCAATGTTATGAAATGCATCTTGTCTTGACATCATCTTGATTTTTCATGATAGGATAAGATGATATCGAGAAGTACTTGATTCTTGCGACAGCCCTACTAGTATACAATACATGATTCTTTGATAATATTTTGGAAATGAAAATAAAATTCATACTAAGCTCATTAAAATTAGAAACTATTATTGAGTTTGGTTTGCGTTCTTCAAATCGTTTTTTCTTTATTGTATGGTTATAGTTTCATTGAAGTCGTAACCGTTACGTTTTCTATGATTGTTATCAAGGATGTGCTGATCAACGCCCTACTGCGTTGAACTGGATCCCCGTTATCGTTCATAATACCCTATTAAAGTGCTAGTAAAATTAAGTATGTTACTGTTTTTATTTAATAATTGCTTCTTAGTTNTTTATCATTAGGTAAATAAATCGTACATTTTATGGTATAACAGACTTCTAACGTCAATGATTTTATTTTTCACTTTAGTTAAATAATAGTATATTTGTATTATAGATAATTTTAGAATGTCTATAAATAAAATCATTTATGATACTATTTTTATCGTGAGTTAAATGGAGCATGGTTTTCAAGGTTCAACCGAATGCTAATACCAGCAATAGTATTTTTCAGGTTAGTTAAGTGCTACTTTTCTTGTGTTTCACTTAATTTCAGTATGTCTATAATTTTAAACGTATATTTATTATAAAATGGTTATTGTGAATACTGTATACAAGTGTTTTCACTGTTCGGCAAGGACGAGTACGGACAACAAAACAAATGGTTTGTATTAGTAATTATCGGTAAGTTTTTACAGAACTTCATGAGTGCTCTCATGTTGAATAAAAGTATTCGTTCATATTTTACAAATACATCCAACAACAAGATAAGTGAGGATATATTTATATTTTTTTCGATTTTTTTCGTATTCTTTACGAGTTTTGCTGCCTAGTGAAAATAAAGCTTATCTGAAAAATTATGTATCATAAGTTTACTGCATTTTAGTGTTTTTGGTATAGATAAATGCTATCGTCAGTAATCAAATTATGCATGTAATTTTAAACAGTTTTCTTTGCGCGTCGAAAACTTTTAGTAATTCTAAAAGTATTATTAACTTAATTAACAAAGTGATTGTGGTAAATAGAAAATACAATAAATTACAAAACTAAGTTTAGATGACCAAGGCTAACGGAATACTAGGTAAGTACATGTGACTAATAAAAAGATTTATAGTCTAGTTTCGAGTCTCTCATTTCAAAAACTAGTAATATTAATTAATTCAAAAACTCTTCTTAATGAAACAAAAGGCAAGTATAGATTTTTATTATTTTTTAACTCTTACATATTCTTAACGTATGTTGTTTTTAAGAAAAAAAATTATTTATGATACTTTTTTTTTAAGAGTTGAATAGAGTGTTGTTTTCAAGGTTTAACCGCATGCTAATATCAGTAATTCTATATTTCAGGTTGGTTAACTGCTACTCATCGTGTGTTTTATTTACTTTCAGTATGTCTAAATTATTTTAAACGTAAATTTTTATAAAATGGTTAATGTGAATACTGTACACAAGAATTTTCTTTTCTTGGCAAGGACAAGTACGGACAATAAAACAAATGGTTTGTTTTAGTGAGTATCAAAATGTTTTTTTGAATTTTATAAGTGCTCTCATGTTTAACATCAGTATTCGTTTATATTTTAGAATCACATCCAACAACAAGATAAGTAAGTATATATTTATATAATTTTTTATATTTTACGTATACTATACGTTTTTAGCTGCCTCGTAAAAATTGAGATTGTCTGAAAAATTATGCACTGTATGTTTATCTTGTCATAGTGTTTTNAGTATGTCTAAATTATTTTAAACGTAAATTTTTATAAAATGGTTAATGTGAATACTGTACACAAGAATTTTCTTTTTTCGGCAAGGACAAGTACGGACAATAAAACAAATGGTTTGTTTTAGTGAGTATCAAAAAGTTTTTTTGAATTTTATAAGTGCTCCCATGTTTAACATCAGTATTCGTTTATATTTTAGAATTACATCTAACAACAAGATAAGTAAGTATATATAAAGTGGTTAATGTGAATACTGTACACAAGAATTTTCTTTTCTTGGCAAGGACAAGTACGGACAATAAAACAAATGGTTTGTTTTAGTGAGTATCAAAAAGTTTTTTTGAATTTTATAAGTGCTCCCATGTTTAACATCAGTATTCGTTTATATTTTAGAATTACATCTAACAACAAGATAAGTAAGTATATATTTATATAATTTTTTATATTTTACGTATACTATACGTTTTTAGCTGCCTCGTAAAAATTGAGATTGTCTGAAAAATTATGCACTGTATGTTTATCTTGTCATAGTGTTTTTAGTATAGAAAAACGATATTGTCAGTAATCAAATTCTGAAAAGTAGTTTTAAACAGTTTTTGTTGCGTGTCGAAAACTTTTGGTAATTCTAAAAGTATAATTAACTTTATTAACAAAGTGATTGTGGTAAACAGAAAATACAATAAATTAAAAAAACTGAGTTTAGATGAACAAGGATAACGGAACAACAGGTAAGTATACGTGACTAATAAAAAGTTTTTGTAGTCTAGTTTTGTGTCTCTCACCAGAAAATTAGTAATTTTAATTAATTCAAATTATTTAATAGGATAACAGGCAAGTATAAATTTTTACTATTTTCCATCTTTTACGTATTTTTTACGTATGTTGTTTTCTCGGAGTTAAAAAAGTTATTCATGGTACTATTTTTATCGTGAGTTGAATACAGCATGGTTTTCAAGGTTTAACAGAATGCTAATATCAGTTGTTACCATCTGAGGAATTATTTTATTAATTATTGTATATTAAAATAATCATTTTTCTCAAACTAGATCGTTTCTACATAAATTTGAATTTTGAAATTTCGTGCGCAGCTCCGACTTCCAACTTAGTACTTGATAGTACCACCTATCGCTCACCAGGTGGCGACCACTAGTCTTTAGCGAAAATCACAAGTAAGAAAGCGACGTAAAGTATATAAGACGGACTGGGTGACGACAGATTAGGTACGATCCGAGATTTGCAAATACGTGTAATGCATATCTCTTAAGCCACTTGACTGACTTAAAGCAGTGGTAAATAAATACATATTTAATAAATATAACTGTACTTCCCTTGAACCTTCCGTAGTCGTATCTTTGGATCTGGGTGCTCATGACCTCGCCACCTTCAACTCTAGGAGTGGAGACAGTTGACCCCAGTATGGTGCGAGTTTGACGTAACTTTCCCGTCAAAGGTCAAAAGACTTCTGCGTGTCCTTGCAACAGTTTAAAAAGGCCAGTACATTCTCCTCCAGTGAATTCATGTTGAATCTGATCTAAGTTTAGAGCTGTTTGCTGATTCTCCCGAGATGGGCGTGACACAAATGAGATAGTTATTCGTTGGCTACTTCCGAAGTATAGCACTCCCCTCGTCAAATCCAAGATAGATTTCTCCGTGTACAGTGTTGTTAGACCCAGGACCATTTAATATCGTAGGTCTAGTGCTATGAGGAAGCTAAATTTGAATGACTTTCCCTGAATCCGTAGGTCAAGACAAACACTGCCGGAGGTCGTGAGAGTTGCATTACCACAAGCCAAGTCACACTGTTGAGTATAGGGTGTGATCTTCTCCTGTCCCGAAAGTAGTGAGGGATGTACAAAATTATCGGTAGATGATTGGTCGACCAGAGCAGCTATTTCTCACTGACCCGGTCCAACCATAATTTTTTGTAGTGGTTGGCGGGGCATGCTGGTGACATTTATTGCCGGCGTCTCTCCGGAGCGCCTGTTGCCGGCTCCCCTGACACTTCAGTTTCGTTTCCCGGGAGAGTTGAGGCTAGAGTAATTCGAATGGGACAGTCCTTGTGAAGGTGGTAATCGGGACAGAAGTGGCACTTGGGTGGCCAAGTGTTTGGGTTGGCTCCAGTAGAGGTAGTCACTGGGGTTTGCTTTGCGTCCATACCAGACTTCTTGCCCCGTGTCTTTGTGAGGTCTCCTTCGTCTTTTTCTAACTGGACTTCCATAGTGAGAAGATCCGCGTAGGTCTTGAATGTATGACTTCGGAGAAACTGACGAATAGATGGACGAATGAGCTCGACGACCGTGGCGATTATTACTTCTTCTTCGGCTGCAGGACTGATTTTTTTAAACAGAAGGTACTTCTCTTGCAGAAATGCTGCTACTGGTTCCTTCTCTGTTTGATGTTTGGAATATAGCTCGGAATGTAGTTTTTTCTGGATCGCCGGACTGTCGAAGCGTGCCCGAAGAAGCTCCCCAAATTGTTTGAAGGTGAAAGACAGATATTTATAAACCTGCCACCATTTTTTGGCGTCGCCACGAAGCCCCTTTTTTGCTACCAAAGTCTGTTGGGTATCCAGGGTGCGATGAGCCTTAAAATAGAGTTCACATTAGGAGAGAAAGACCTCCGGGTCTTCATGGATGCAAGCTTCATATGTAGGTAGCTTGGGTAACTAATAACTCCGCAATACTGGACAAAGACAAATATAAAAAAAAATGAGGTGTGAAAAAGGTTTTTGTAGATCTCGAGGTAGATCTTTATTAGGGCTTTCATTTCTAATATCAGGATTTATTATTATTTTGCAGATACTTTTAACAGCAAGAAAAACGAGTATACATTTTTATTATTTACTATATTTTACGTATTTGTTACGTTTTCTGTTATCTGATGAGGAGTAAAATCATCTGAAATCTTATGTAGCATAACTTAAATACAGCATAGTTTTTTGTATAGACAAATGCTACCATCAGTAATTGAATTCTACAAGATGGTTTGAAACTATTTCCTATGCGCCTCGGAATCTTTTGGTATATCTTAAATTTTAATCGATTTTTTTAATAGAGTGATTGTGGTAAATAATGTATACAAGTGATGATAATACTAAGTTTCGACAATTAGGGATTTTGAAATAAAATGTATGTATAAATGACTATTAAAAAGTTTTTATAGACCTGTTTAAGTACCTCTAACACTGAAATTAGTGCTTTAAATCAAGTCAAAGATACTTTTCAAAGGAAGAAAAGGTTGTATAAATTTCTATCGTTTACTAACTTTTACGTACTCTCAACGTGTTCCATTTGTTAGAAAAAAGAAAAACTTTTATATAATGTTTGTTATAAGATGTATAAATTATAGTTTTTACGGTTAAACCGACTGCTAATGTCAGCGATCTTATTTTGCAAGTTAGTTAATTGCTACTAATCTTATTATTGGAAATTTTTGGGATATCCGTAATTTTTTTCGTTTTTTTTTTTTTAATCAAGTGGTTATTGTGGATACTCCATGCAAGTGTTTGTAATGTTGGGCAAGGACAAGTATAGAAAAAAAACAAGGTATATATCAGTGAGTATCAAAAAGTTTTTGTAGACCTTTATTAGTGCTTTTATTTTTAATATCAGTATTTGTTATCATTTCATTGATACTATCAACAGTAAGAAAAACAAGTATAAATTTTTAATATCAACTGAATTTTACCTTTTCTCTTCGTGTTTCGTTCTTTGGAAAGAAAAATTTTCGTCGATATTATATTTATAATAAGTTTTATGACTNAGTTTCGTTTCCCGGGAGAGTTGAGGCTCGAGCAATTCGAATGGGACAGTCCTTGTAAAGGTATTAATTGGGACAGAAGTGGCACTTGGGTGGCCAAGTGCTTGGGTTGGCTCTAGTAGAGGTAGTCACTGGGATTCGCTTGGCGTCCATACCAGACTTCTTGCCCCGTGTCTTCGTGAGGTCTCCTTCGTCTTTTTCCAACTGGACTTCCATAGTGAGAAGATCCGCGTAGGTCTTGAATGTATGACTTCGGAGAAACTGACGAATAGATGGACGAATGAGCTCGACGACCGTGGTGATTATTACTTCTTCTTCGGCTGCAGGACTGATTTTTGTAAACAGAAGGTACTTCTCCTGCAGAAATGCTGCTACTGGTTCCTTCTCTGTTTGATGTTTGGAATATAGCTCGGAATGTAATTTTTCCTGGATCGCCGGACTGTTGAAGCGTGCCCGAAGAAGCTCCCCAAATCGTTTGAAGGTGAAAGACAGATATTTATAAACTTGCCACCATTTTTCGGCGTCGCCACGAAGCCCCTTTTTTGATACCAAAGTCTGTTGGGTATCAAGGGTGCGATGAGCCTTAAAATAGAGTTCACATTGGGAGAGAAAGACCTCCGGGTTTTCATGGTTGCAAGCTCCATATGTAGGTAGCTCGGGTAACTAATAACTCAGCATCACTGGACAAGGACAAATATAGAAAAAAATGAGGTGTAAAAAAGGTTTTTGTAGATCTCGAGGTAGATCTTTATTAGGGCTTTCATTTCTAATATCAGGATTTATTATTATTTTACAGATACGTTTACCAGCAAGAAAAACGAGTATACATTTTTATTATTTACTATATTTTACGTATTTGTTACGTTTTCTGTTATCTGATGAGGAGTAAAATCATCTGAAATCTTATTTAGCATAACTTAAATACAGCATAGTTTTTTGTATAGACAAATGCTACCATCAGTAATTGAATTCTACAAGATGGTTTGAAACTATTTCCTATGCGCCTCGGAATCTTTTGGTATATCTTAAATTTTAGTCGATTTTTTTAATAGAGTGATTGTGGTAAATAATGTATACAAGTAATGATAATACTAAGTTTGGACAATTAGGGATGTTGAAATAAAATGTATATATAAGTGACTATTAAAAAGTTTTTATAGACCTGTTTAAGTACCTCTAACACTGAAATTAGTGATTTAAATCAAGCCAAAGATACTTTTCAAAGGAAGAAAAGGTTGTATAAATTTCTATCGTTTACTAACTTTTACGTACTCTCAACGTGTTCCATTTGTTAGAAAAAAGAAAAACTTTTGTATAATGTTTGTTATAAGATGTATCAATTATAGTTTTTACGGTTAAACCGACTGCTTATGTCAGCGATCTTATTTTGCAAGTTAGTTAATTGCTACTAATCTTATTATTGGAAATTTTTGGGATATCCGTAATTTTTTTCGTTTTTTTTTTTTTAATCAAGTGGTTATTGTGGATACTCCATGCAAGTGTTTGTAATGTTGGGCAAGGACAAGTATAGAAAAAAAACAAGGTATATATCAGTGAGTATCAAAAAGTTTTTGTAGACCTTTATTAGTGCTTTTATTTTTAATATCAGTATTTGTTATCATTTAATGGATACTTTCAACAATAAGAAAAACAAGTATAAATTTTTAATATCAACTGAATTTTACCTTTTCTCTACGTGTTTCGTTCTTTGGAAAGAAAAATTTTCGTCGATATTATATTTATAATAAGTTTTATGACTTGCAGTTTTTATGACTTAACTGACTGCTTAAGTCGGTGATCTTATTCTGCACTTTACTTTAATGCTACAGTTTTTATGTTATAGAAACTTTCGGTATACATGTGATTTTAATTATTTTCATTTTAACAAAGTGATTATTGGGAGTACTGTCAACAAGTGTTTTCAATGCTGGGCAAGGACAAATATAAATAACAAAATAAAAAGTATGTATTAGTAAGTATCAAAAAGTTTTTATAGACCTTTATTAGTTCTTCTAATAATTACGTCAGTATTTGTTCATTTTGCACAGATACTTCCAACACTAAGAAACTCGATTATAAATTTTTATTATTTACTAAATTTTATGTATTCTTTACGTATTTTGTTGCTTGACGGAAAGTACAATTATCTAAGGTATTATGTGTTATAAGTTAAATTCAGCATAGGTTTTTGGTAAAGATATTCACGATTGTCTGTGATCAAATTGTATTTGACGGTTTTACACTTGTTTTTTTACGGATCGGAAACTTTTGTTATATCGAATTTTTTTAACAAAGTGATTGTGGTAAGTAATGTATATAAGTGATGATAATACTAAGCTTGGACAATTAGGGATGTTAAAATAAAAGGTTTTTATAACTGGCTATTAAAATGTTTTTATAGGCCTGCATTAGTGCCTCTCACTCTGAAATCAGTGTTTTTAAACAAGTCAAAGATACTTTTAACAGGATAAAAAGCAAGTATTCATTTCTGTTATTTACTAACTTTTACGTATTCCCCTCGTATTTTGATTCTTGGGAAGGAGAAAAATTATCTATGATATTATATTTATTACAATTTAAACGAATCATAGTTTTTATGGTTAAGCTGACTGCGTTTGTCAGTGATCTTATTCTATAAATTAGTTAAATGCTACTATTCTTGTTTTTTACAAACTTTTAGTATATATATAATTTCAATCTTTTTTTTTAACAAAGTGATTATTGTGAATACTTTATACAAGTGTTATTAATGCTGGGCAAGGACAATTGTGGATAACAAAATGAAGGGTATGTATAAGTAAATATTAAAACTCTACTATAGACCTTTTGTAGTGCCTCAAACTCTAATAAGTAGTAGTGTTCGTCGTTAATTTAAAGGATCTTCTATTACGACAAGAAGCAAGTGTACATTGTCACATTATTTAGGCTTCCAAGTATCTTTTACCAGTTTCAAGGTTTAAAGAGAGAAAAATCACTGCTAATTTAATTTTTGTTTGCTTATGTACTTTTAACAAGATCCGTTGTCCAAACAGAACGTTTTGGACTTGCAAAATCATGCGGACATTATCAAAATTCCAAGATATTGGCTGATGATCCCTAGATGTAGGCAAGTTTTTTTTTTCTATAATTTCGGTATGTCTATAATGTTATTTATTTTTTTTCCAGTGATTTTTATGAATACTGTATACAAAAGTGTTGCGGTATCCTTTTATAAACACTCTTCTATATTTCTAGTCAATTTTAGTATTTATTTCTACCTCGAAAAGTTTCTCTTTACGAAGATAAAAGCCGTACTAGGCCGTGTCACGACCAGACGATTAAGGGCTGGACCGGGGACACCTATTCCCTCTCACCGGGCGCATTTCGGGAGTTCGATAAAAGAGGGGGACCACGGGGTGGGAAATCAAGCGGTTTTCCCACGGACGTTTGGCCGAGGGGCAGTTTTTTGAGAAGAAAATATCGTCTTAGCAACGGTAGTCAATATTGGTTTTCTATTTTGTCCAAATATGTTACTATGGGCGAGCGTACTTTGTTTTTTGTTTGTTTGGTTACGAGCGAACGGGGAATCGGCAAAAAAAAGTTAGCAAGCACACTGTCAGATCGCTGCGAATTTTAAGAGCGAGAAAATTTTTTGTAAAAGAAATAGTGAAATAAATATATTCAATTCTGAGAAGTGATATCTTTTTATTTTAATATTCATACTGAATACAGTCAATCTCTGCTGCAGTCGTCTTACATGACAAAATAGCAGCTGTATGTGGTGAAGAAAAATTTAGTATTTATGTAAATCTTAGTCAAAAAATTTCCCCTCATGCAACAAAAGCCAACGGTTTGTCTGAATTAGGCGGAGAATTGTACTTTTTGGGAAATATAGTAGTAACGTTAACTTTATATGAAGCTTTATTGGCTTTATCTTCTTTTTTACGTAGAAATTCTAATTCATGCATATTAGTAGCTCATAACGCTCGTTTCGATGTACCGAGATTGATAAGGGCGATAGAAAATACGGAATTGAATGATAACTTTAAAACGATACAGGGATTTTCAGACAGTTCAGCGATGTTTTGACAAATTTATCCAGAAAAAAAGGAGCTGGAGTATTCAAACTAACAAATTTAGCGAATGATTTATTAGGAACTCAAAATGCTGATCTTTTCCACGAGGATCTTTTTGACATTACAGTCTTGCAAAGCATGGTTCATAAAGCAGATAGAAAAGAATTGTTGTTTTCTTTATCAATAAAATATTAAGAAGCACTATAACGTTACAGAAACAACAATAAAATCAATAGTGGTATCACTAAATTAGGCAATGTGAACGTTATTGTTTCTAAAAGTATTTTACAAAAACTTCCGCTTGCAGACATTGATTTAGAACAGTAAAGAGACATTTATAAAAAAGAGAAGGCAGAAGGAATAATAAATATCCTCTCCTCCAAGTCATTTAACAGTAAGAAACCTCTAGTGACGAAAAATACAAAAGTATTAACAAAGATGACAAAGTTTAGTCAAGACAACTATTAAATGTAATTTAGAATATTTGTATAGTGGTCTGAATGTAAAAATTTAAATAAATATTTATTTATTTAATGAATATTACATATTTATTCGATTTATGTTTTTAAAAAAGTTTCACTGATAAGAACATAATTTTGAAACAATAGGTTCAATGTTTCATAATTATGTACATTTTGGTCTCATAATCTTTTTATAAAAAAAG